>OX608078.1:32886751-33096698 GCA_951509765.1 Sphenella marginata | reverse complement strand
AAGTGGGCGTGGCTTTTAACCGATTTTGCCTATTTTCAATAGCGTTCAGAGATAAGTAAAAAGGAACCTGCATACCAAGTTTCATTGAGATATCTCAAGATTTACTCAAGTTATCGTGTTTACAGACGGACGGACGGACGGACGGACATGGCTCAATCAATTTCTCTTTTCCTCCTGAACATTTTGATATACATAAGTCAATATCTATCTCGATTCGTTTATGCCGTTACATACTACCGTTAGGCGAATGAAGTTAATATACCTTGTGTGCGAAGCACTACTAGGTATAAAAAGGCAGTAGGGTGTTAACTACTTGCCCGTAAATCTTCCTTGTTTGTTATTCGATTTGCGTAATTTTTGGCAGGAGTATACTACATACTATTGGGAAGTGTCTCACTAAATTTCATTGAAATACATTCTTGAAATTCCAAGCAATCGCTTTTGAAAATAGCAGAGCTTTTATGCTAAAAAGTGGGCGGCGCCACGCCTACTTCACCAAAATCCACAAAATTTTTTTACAGTATAGTTTTGTTTAAAAAGGCTATTATGTGTGTAAAATCTTATTTATATAACTTATACAATTATGGAAATATCGCGATTTTAATTTTACGAAGAAATTTTTTAGAACTATGTTCAAAAAGTGGGCGTGTCCGTTCTCCGATTTTGTTTATTTTTTCAGCAAAGAGTTAGCTTTATATGTTGAACACTTTCTCTAAATATCGTTTCAATAAGTCAATTTTTACCGGAGTTATGGCATGGAAAGTTTTGTGGAATAATCCCCCATAAAGGGGCGGGGCCACGCCCATTTTCCAAAAATTTTATGCTTTCGACTTTCTTTGCCACGAACACTTTAGTGGTGAAATAGAAATGATATACAGCTAGTTTAAGCAAAGTTATAGCATATTCAATATATCTATGATCCTTTTCGAAATCTTTCGTATAAAATTGGGCGTGGACCTAATCCGATTTCGCTAATTTTTTTTCGAAATATTGCCTGTATTAATAGAAATATGTGTGCTGAATTTTATTTTGCTATCTTGAGCGGTGTTTGATTTATGATTAATACTATTTCCAAATTTGACTTAATCAAAAGTGGGCGGTGCCACGCCCTTTTTTAAAAATTTCTTCAGAAATTTATTTTTTGCCTTAACGCTAAGGTACACACCAAATTTTATCCTTATAGGTGTATTATGTACTGAATAATCACTCTTTTTGTATTTTCGAAAATATTATATATATAGAAAGTGGGCGTGGCTTTTAACCGATTTTGCCTATTTTCAATAGCGTTCAGAGATAAGTAAAAAGGAACCTGCATACCAAGTTTCATTGAGATATCTCAAGATTTACTCAAGTTATCGTGTTTACAGGACGGACGGACGGACGGACGGACGGACATGGCTCAATCAATTTCTCTTTTCCTCCTGAACATTTTGATATACATAAGTCAATATCTATCTCGATTCGTTTATGCCGTTACATACTACCGTTAGGCGAATGAAGTTAATATACCTTGTGTGCGAAGCACTACTAGGTATAAAAAAGGCAGTAGGGTGTTAACTACTTGCCCGTAAATCTTCCTTGTTTGTTATTCGATTTGCGTAATTTTTGGCAGGAGTATACTACATACTATTGGGAAGTGTCTCACTAAATTTCATTGAAATACATTCTTGAAATTCCAAGCAATCGCTTTTGAAAATAGCAGAGCTTTTATGCTAAAAAATGGGCGGCGCCACGCCTACTTCACCAAAATCCACAAAATTTTTTTACAGTATAGTTTTGTTTAAAAAGGCTATTATGTGTGTAAAATCTTATTTATATAACTTATACAATTATGGAAATATCGCGATTTTAATTTTACGAAGAAATTTTTTAGAACTATGTTCAAAAAGTGGGCGTGTCCGTTCTCCGATTTTGTTTAAGTTAAGAGGCAACATTGTTTAATGGCACCACTTATATGTAAAGATCTGTCACTCCTTTGATACGTGGCACATTCTTATTCGCCAGTGTATTCAGCTACTTAATTTCATTACTTTCTAACTGTTATTTTTCTTCATATATACTTATACAAATACGATTTGTACACATATTATATTACTTCACTTCTCATCAAACCGCGTGAATAAACGTAGCATATATTTTGTACGTGCTAAGTTTGCACTTGATCGCATTTTATTTCATCAGGTTATGGGCCCAGATTGGCTTAAGATGACCGAAGAAACAATCCATATTTTCCACCGACTAAACAACAGCAACTATAGGTTGTGGAAGTTCAATGTCGATGCGGTATTAAAAGGCCATGGTTTACTAGGAATAGTACAAGGGATAACCAAATTCAACGATTCGGCATCCCAAGATCAGAAGGACTTATGGATGAAGCGTGACGGTAAAGCAATGGGAATTCTCATATCTTCCATTGAAAAGGATCAAGCAAACCACGTACTAACATGCACTAGCTCAAGCGAAGTCTACCTCAAATTAGCAAATATTCACGACAAACAAAGTGAGGTAAAAGTTATGTGCCTATATGAAGAATATTTTTCGCTAAGAATGCAGGAAGACGAGTCAGTCGCAGATCATGTGTCAAAAGTTATCCGAAAATCATGGTACGAATCATAAGCAGTTTGCCACCGAGGTTCCAAAACTTCAAAACTGTCTGGTATAACGTAAAAGAAGGCAGAACTATAGACAATTTGATGGCAAAGTTACAGCTTGAAGAAGATCAACTCAAGAAGAGTAGTGACGGAGATGTTAGCGAAGCAGCTTTCAATGCAAAATCCGAAAAACCGAAAAAGTCAATTGCCGAAAGAAAGCGAACGTCAAAATGTAATTATTGCAATAAAATGGGACACTGGGAGCGAGAATGCCGTGCAAAGAAAAAACAATTTAAAAAACGTGAGGGCGACAAGCAGAGAGACAAGAACGGTGATGAAGTAGCATTTATTGCATCAACGTCAGATGTTTTGTTAGCGCCGTACCATGACGTGTGGATCGCAGACTCAGGTGCTACCGAACACATGACTTCACACAAAGAATGGTTTACCGATTTACAAATGTCAAATTCTAATCGTTTTGTTTACATTGCAAATAATGAGAAATTGCCAATCTTAGGTTGCGGCGATGTAAAAATTTATGCTCTTGTAAACAACAAATGGATACCTCGCGTTCTCACTAACGTCCAATATGTTCCTCAACTAAAACAAAACCTGTTTTCTGCAGGCTCAGCAACAACAAAAGGTTTTTCGATGCTTATGGAATCTAAACGATGTGTGCTGATAGACAAAAATAAAAACATGTTGGCCGCCGGTATTCGTGACTCTCAAAATCAATTTAGAATGTTATTTAAGCAAAGAAATGATTATAAAGCAAATTCGGCAAAGATCAATACAATGCAGCAATGGCACTGCCGACTTGGGCACATAAATACAGCAACAATCAAAAACATGTGTGGCAGAGGTTTGGCTGATGGCATAAATGTGACGGAACACATCAATTTCTTCTGTGAAGATTGCAAGCGAGGAAAAATGCATAGGTCTTCACATGGAGCTGCAATACGACGGGAAGCACGTAAATGCGAATATTTTCACATGGATTTATGCGGTCCTATGTCTGAATCTGGTATCGGTGGAGTTCGCTATTTCATGTTGCTTGAGGATGAAGGCACTTGCTTCAGGTACGTTTATTTTTTATCCAACAAATCTGAAGTGCTTCAAAAACTTAGATGTTTTATTTCTATGTTGCGCAACATGACTGGCGAATCGGTAAAATACATACGGTGCGACAATGGCACCGAGTTTATAAACAAAGAAGTAGCTGCGCTGCTGTCAAATAATGGTATTGTTCTGGAGAAAATCTCACCATACACCCCGGAGCAAAATGGCTTTATTGAAAGAGACAATAGGACTGTTCAAGAATCAGCCCGGACTATGTTGTTGGCCAGCGGACTAAACAAATTTTTGTGGCCTGAAGCAGTGAGAACGGCCGTATACATCCTTAATCGATCAGCATCGGCTAATCGGGCAAAAACGCCATTCGAATACTGGTTTGGCAAGAAGCCCGATTTGAGTCACTTAAAGGTTTTTGGCACTGAGTGCATGGTTTATCTGCCCAAACAACTTGGGAGGAAAAAGTGGGATGCTAAAGCAAAGAAAATGTATCTAGTTGGTTATGAACCTTCAGCAAAAAATTTTCGTTTGTACGATCAGGAGTCAGCAAAAATAATTGTTAGCTGCGATGTTGTTTTTAATGAAAAGGCAATTAGAATTGGGTCATTTGGCAAAGATGACGAGGGTGATACGAGCAATGAAAACACTGAACAAGATGAAAGCGTTTCATCGTCTTTTCAGCCGCATGTGTCCAGCACTCCGAAGAATTCTATGAAAAAAGAGACATCAGCAACCGATATGCCAAATACATCAACTGGTTCCGAGTTACAAAGTTCTGTTCCTGATGCAAGAGAGCATAACAGGTATGGCTTGCGTAAGGAAGTCTTACCACCAGAGCGATTTGGATACGATTACATGGGCTGTTTAGCAACTATTTCAGAACCAGATTCATATGAAGATGCAATAAATTCGGAACACGCCGAAAATTGGAGAGCGGCAATAAATGATGAAATCAATTCCCTTGAGCTTAACCAAACTTGGGAGTTGGTAGAAAAACCCCGTGATAAAAATATTGTGGGATGCAAATGGGTGTTTAAAATTAAATCAAACCCAAATCAAAAACCAGTGTTTAAAGCGCGATTAGTGGCCAAAGGCTATTCACAACAACCTGGTATCGATTATAAAGAAACATATTCGCCTGTAGTACGATATGATTCAGTGAGAGTGGCCATGGCGGTAGCAGCCTTTGAAGGCATGGAGATGATGCAGTTTGATGTCAAAACTGCCTTTTTATATGGAGAACTCCATGAGGAGATTTATATGGACATCCCACAAGGTATCAATATCTCGCAAGCTCAAAATCAAGTTTTTCGCCTTAAAAAGGGTTTGTATGGGCTTAAGCAGGCATCTCGTAATTGGAATTCAAAGTTTGTGGAATTTCTACAAACATTTAAAATGCAGCAGTCTAGTGCTGACCATTGTGTCTTTCACGGCAATATTGAAAATAGTAAGATTATTTTGCTTCTATACGTTGATGATGGGTTGATATTATCCCCAAACAAATCCGCTTTAAATTTATTCATTGAAAAATTATCTAGTGAATTTCGTATCACTTATGGTGAAAACAACTATTATGTTGGTCTTGAAATTTACCGCGATATACCAAACCAATCTATAAAAATTAGCCAACATTCTTACATAAAGAAAGTTCTTCAACGCTTTAACATGGATGATGCAAAAGGTATTTCAACGCCTAGTGACAGTAACACATATCTATCAAAACGTAGTGAGGAAGCTACCGTAAGGTACCCATTCAGAGAAGCTGTTGGCTGTTTGATGTTTGCTGCTACAGTATCCAGACCAGATATATCGTATGCCGTTGGTGAAGTGAGCAAATTTACAGAAAATCCCAAAAACTCCCACGTACAAGCTGTTAAGAGGATTTTTCGTTACCTTAAAGCAACCATAGACTACGGTATAGAATATAAATCAGGTAATTCTCTTAAATTTGAAGGTTATACTGACGCAGATTTTGCTCGTGATGTCGATACAAGAAGATCTACAACCGGCTATGCATTTCTATTAAACGACAGCGTTGTGACATGGAGAAGCCACCGTCAAAAGACTGTTGCGTTGTCAACAACAGAGGCCGAGTGCATGGCTGCCTGTGAAGGAGCTAAAGAGCTTATATGGCTTCAACAACTTTTGGCTGATTTTGGTTATAACCTGGATTCCCCTACGGCTCTTAATATCGATAATCAGGGTACAATTCGACTAATTGGAAATCCGGGATTACACCATAGTACAAAGCATATCGACATAAGGTTACATTTCATCAGGGATTTGCAAAAGACCAAAATGGTTGAGTTCAAATACGTCAACACAGAACTGCAACGTGCTGATATATTTACAAAGCCACTGACAAATCAACGCTTTAGGAATAATTTGGAGCTTTTAGGAATGTCGCCAGTCAAACAATGAGTGAGAGTGTTAAGAGGCAACATTGTTTAATGGCACCACTTATATGTAAAGATCTGTCACTCCTTTGATACGTGGCACATTCTTATTCGCCAGTGTATTCAGCTACTTAATTTCATTACTTTCTAACTGTTATTTTTCTTCATATATACTTATACAAATACGATTTGTACACATATTATATTACTTCACTTCTCATCAAACCGCGTGAATAAACGTAGCATATATTTTGTACGTGCTAAGTTTGCACTTGATCGCATTTTATTTCATCAGTTTATTTTTTCAGCAAAGAGTTAGCTTTATATGTTGAACACTTTCTCTAAATATCGTTTCAATAAGTCAATTTTTACCGGAGTTATGGCATGGAAAGTTTTGTGGAATAATCCCCCATAAAGGGGCGGGGCCACGCCCATTTTCCAAAAATTTTGTGCTTTCGACTTTCTTTGCCCACGAACACTTTAGAGGTGAAATAGAAATGATATACAGCCAGTTTAAGCAAAGTTATAGCATATTCAATATATCTATGATCCTTTTCGAAATCTTTCGTATAAAATTGGGCGTGGACCTAATCCGATTTCGCTAATTTTTTTTCGAAATATTGCCTGTATTAATAGAAATATGTGTGCTGAATTTTATTTTGCTATCTTGAGCGGTGTTTGATTTATGATTAATAATATTTCCAAATTTGACTTAATCAAAAGTGGGCGGTGCCACGCCCTTTTTTAAAAATTTCTTCAGAAATTTATTTTTTGCCTTAACGCTAAGGTACACACCAAATTTTATCCTTATAGGTGTATTATGTACTGAATAATCACTCTTTTTGTATTTTCGAAAATATTATATATATAGAAAGTGGGCGTGGCTTTTAACCGATTTTGCCTATTTTCAATAGCGTTCAGAGATAAGTAAAAAGGAACCTGCATACCAAGTTTCATTGAGATATCTCAAGATTTACTCAAGTTATCGTGTTTACAGACGGACGGACGGACGGACGGACGGACATGGCTCAATCAATTTCTCTTTTCCTCCTGAACATTTTGATATACATAAGTCAATATCTATCTCGATTCGTTTATGCCGTTACATACTACCGTTAGGCGAATGAAGTTAATATACCTTGTGTGCGAAGCACTACTAGGTATAAAAAAGGCAGTAGGGTGTTAACTACTTGCCCGTAAATCTTCCTTGTTTGTTATTCGATTTGCGTAATTTTTGGCAGGAGTATACTACATACTATTGGGAAGTGTCTCACTAAATTTCATTGAAATACATTCTTGAAATTCCAAGCAATCGCTTTTGAAAATAGCAGAGCTTTTATGCTAAAAAATGGGCGGCGCCACGCCTACTTCACCAAAATCCACAAAATTTTTTTACAGTATAGTTTTGTTTAAAAAGGCTATTATGTGTGTAAAATCTTATTTATATAACTTATACAATTATGGAAATATCGCGATTTTAATTTTACGAAGAAATTTTTTAGAACTCTGTTCAAAAAGTGGGCGTGTCCGTTCTCCGATTTTGTTTATTTTTTCAGCAAAGAGTTAGCTTTATATGTTGAACACTTTCTCTAAATATCGTTTCAATAAGTCAATTTTTACCGGAGTTATGGCATGGAAAGTTTTGTGGAATAATCCCCCATAAAGGGGCGGGGCCACGCCCATTTTCCAAAAATTTTGTGCTTTCGACTTTCTTTGCCCACGAACACTTTAGAGGTGAAATAGAAATGATATACAGCCAGTTTAAGCAAAGTTATAGCATATTCAATATATCTATGATCCTTTTCGAAATCTTTCGTATAAAATTGGGCGTGGAACTAATCCGATTTCGCTAATTTTTTTTCGAAATATTGCCTGAATTTTATTTTGCTATCTTGAGCGGTGTTTGATTTATGATTAATAATATTTCCAAATTTGACTTAATCAAAAGTGGGCGGTGCCACGCCCTTTTTTAAAAATTTCTTCAGAAATTTATTTTTTGCCTTAACGCTAAGGTACACACCAAATTTTATCCTTATAGGTGTATTATGTACTGAATAATCACTCTTTTTGTATTTTCGAAAATATTATATATATAGAAAGTGGGCGTGGCTTTTAACCGATTTTGGCTATTTACAATAGCGTTCAGAGATAAGTAAAAAGGAACCTGCATACCAAGTTTCATTGAGATATCTCAAGATTTACTCAAGTTATCGTGTTTACAGACGGACGGACGGACGGACGGACGGACATGGCTCAATCAATTTCTCTTTTCCTCCTGAACATTTTGATATACATAAGTCAATATCTATCTCGATTCGTTTATGCCGTTACATACTACCGTTAGGCGAATGAAGTTAATATACCTTGTGTGCGAAGCACTACTAGGTATAAAAAGGCAGTAGGGTGTTAACTACTTGCCCGTAAATCTTCCTTGTTTGTTATTCGATTTGCGTAATTTTTGGCAGGAGTATACTACATACTATTGGGAAGTGTCTCACTAAATTTCATTGAAATACATTCTTGAAATTCCAAGCAATCGCTTTTGAAAATAGCAGAGCTTTTATGCTAAAAAGTGGGCGGCGCCACGCCTACTTCACCAAAATCCACAAAATTTTTTTACAGTATAGTTTTGTTTAAAAAGGCTATTATGTGTGTAAAATCTTATTTATATAACTTATACAATTATGGAAATATCGCGATTTTAATTTTACGAAGAAATTTTTTAGAACTATGTTCAAAAAGTGGGCGTGTCCGTTCTCCGATTTTGTTTATTTTTTCAGAAAAGAGTTAGCTTTATATGTTGAACACTTTCTCTAAATATCGTTTCAATAAGTCAATTTTTACCGGAGTTATGGCATGGAAAGTTTTGTGGAATAATCCCCCATAAAGGGGCGGGGCCACGCCCATTTTCCAAAAATTTTGTGCTTTCGACTTTCTTTGCCCACGAACACTTTAGAGGTGAAATAGAAATGATATACAGCTAGTTTAAGCAAAGTTATAGCATATTCAATATATCTATGATCCTTTTCGAAATCTTTCGTATAAAATTGGGCGTGGACCTAATCCGATTTCGCTAATTTTTTTTCGAAATATTGCCTGTATTAATAGAAATATGTGTGCTGAATTTTATTTTGCTATCTCGAGCGGTGTTTGATTTATGATTAATAATATTTCCAAATTTGACTTAATCAAAAGTGGGCGGTGCCACGCCCTTTTTTAAAAATTTCTTCAGAAATTTATTTTTTGCCTTAACGCTAAGGTACACACCAAATTTTATCCTTATAGGTGTATTATGTACTGAATAATCACTCTCTTTGTATTTTCGAAAATATTATATATATAGAAAGTGGGCGTGGCTTTTAACCGATTTTGCCTATTTTCAATAGCGTTCAGAGATAAGTAAAAAGGAACCTGCATACCAAGTTTCATTGAGATATCTCAAGATTTACTCAAGTTATCGTGTTTACAGACGGACGGACGGACGGACGGACGGACGGACGGACATGGCTCAATCAATTTCTCTTTTCCTCCTGAACATTTTGATATACATCAGTCAATATCTATCTCGATTCGTTTATGCCGTTACATACTACCGTTAGGCGAATGAAGTTAATATACCTTGTGTGCGAAGCACTACTAGGTATAAAAAGGCAGTAGGGTGTTAACTACTTGCCCGTAAATCTTCCTTGTTTGTTATTCGATTTGCGTAATTTTTGCAGGAGTATACTACATACTATTGGGAAGTGTCTCACTAAATTTCATTGAAATACATTCTTGAAATTCCAAGCAATCGCTTTTGAAAATAGCAGAGCTTTTATGCTAAAAAGTGGGCGGCGCCACGCCTACTTCACCAAAATCCACAAAATTTTTTTACAGTATAGTTTTGTTTAAAAAGGCTATTATGTGTGTAAAATCTTATTTATATAACTTATACAATTATGGAAATATCGCGATTTTAATTTTACGAAGAAATTTTTTAGAACTATGTTCAAAAAGTGGGCGTGTCCGTTCTCCGATTTTGTTTATTTTTTCAGCAAAGAGTTAGCTTTATATGTTGAACACTTTCTCTAAATATCGTTTCAATAAGTCAATTTTTACCGGAGTTATGGCATGGAAAGTTTTTTGGAATAATCCCCCATAAAGGGGCGGGGCCACGCCCATTTTCCAAAAATTTTGTGCTTTCGACTTTCTTTGCCCACGAACACTTTAGAGGTGAAATAGAAATGATATACAGCTAGTTTAAGCAAAGTTATAGCATATTCAATATATCTATGATCCTTTTCGAAATCTTTCGTATAAAATTGGGCGTGGACCTAATCCGATTTCGCTAATTTTTTTTCGAAATATTGCCTGTATTAATAGAAATATGTGTGCTGAATTTTATTTTGATATCTTGAGCGGTGTTTGATTTATGATTAATAATATTTCCAAATTTGACTTAATCAAAAGTGGGCGGTGCCACGCCCTTTTTTAAAAATTTCTTCAGAAATTTATTTTTTGCCTTAACGCTAAGGTACACACCAAATTGTATCCTTATAGGTGTATTATGTACTGAATAATCACTCTTTTTGTATTTTCGAAAATATTATATATATAGAAAGTGGGCGTGGCTTTTAACCGATTTTGCCTATTTTCAATAGCGTTCAGAGATAAGTAAAAAGGAACCTGCATACCAAGTTTCATTGAGATATCTCAAGATTTACTCAAGTTATCGTGTTTAAAGACGGACGGACGGACGGACGGACGGACGGACGGACGGACGGACGGACGGACATGGCTCAATCAATTTCTCTTTTCCTCCTGAACATTTTGATATACATAAGTCAATATCTATCTCGATTCGTTTATGCCGTTACATACTACCGTTAGGCGAATGAAGTTAATATACCTTGTGTGCGAAGCACTACTAGGTATAAAAAGGCAGTAGGGTGTTAACTACTTGCCCGTAAATCTTCCTTGTTTGTTATTCGATTTGCGTAATTTTTGGCAGGAGTATACTACATACTATTGGGAAGTGTCTCACTAAATTTCATTGAAATACATTCTTGAAATTCCAAGCAATCGCTTTTGAAAATAGCAGAGCTTTTATGCTAAAAAGTGGGCGGCGCCACGCCTACTTCACCAAAATCCACAAAATTTTTTTACAGTATAGTTTTCTTTAAAAAGGCTATTATGTGTGTAAAATCTTATTTATATAACTTATACAATTATGGAAATATCGCGATTTTAATTTTACGAAGAAAGAACTATGTTCAAAAAGTGGGCGTGTCCGTTCTCCGATTTTGTTTATTTTTTCAGCAAAGAGTTAGCTTTATATGTTGAACACTTTCTCTAAATATCGTTTCAATAAGTCATTTTTTACCGGAGTTATGGCATGGAAAGTTTTGTGGAATAATCCCCCATAAAGGGGCGGGGCCACGCCCATTTTCCAAAAATTTTGTGCTTTCGACTTTCTTTGCCCACGAACACTTTAGAGGTGAAATAGAAATGATATACAGCTAGTTTAAGCAAAGTTATAGCATATTCAATATATCTATGATCCTTTTCGAAATCTTTCGTATAAAATTGGGCGTGGACCTAATCCGATTTCGCTAATTTTTTTTCGAAATATTGCCTGTATTAATAGAAATATGTGTGCTGAATTTTATTTTGCTATCTTGAGCGGTGTTTGATTTATGATTAATAATATTTCCAAATTTGACTTAATCAAAAGTGGGCGGTGCCACGCCCTTTTTTAAACTTTTCTTCAGAAATTTATTTTTTGCCTTAACGCTAAGGTACACACCAAATTTTATCCTTATAGGTGTATTATGTACTGAATAATCACTCTTTTTGTATTTTCGAAAATATTATATATATAGAAAGTGGGCGTGGCTTTTAACCGATTTTGCCTATTTTCAATAGCGTTCAGAGATAAGCAAAAAGGAACCTGCATACCAAGTTTCATTGAGATATCTCAAGATTTACTCAAGTTATCGTGTTTACAGACGGACGGACGGACGGACGGACGGACGGACATGGCTCAATCAATTTCTCTTTTCCTCCTGAACATTTTGATATACATAAGTCAATATCTATCTCGATTCGTTTATGCCGTTACATACTACCGTTAGGCGAATGAAGTTAATATACCTTGTGTGCGAAGCACTACTAGGTATAAAAAGGCAGTAGGGTGTTAACTACTTGCCCGTAAATCTTCCTTGTTTGTTATTCGATTTGCGTAATTTTTGGCAGGAGTATACTACATACTATTGGGAAGTGTCTCACTAAATTTCATTGAAATACATTCTTGAAATTCCAAGCAATCGCTTTTGAAAATAGCAGAGCTTTTATGCTAAAAAGTGGGCGGCGCCACGCCTACTTCACCAAAATCCACAAAATTTTTTTACAGTATAGTTTTGTTTAAAAAGGCTATTATGTGTGTAAAATCTTATTTATATAACTTATACAATTATGGAAATATCGCGATTTTAATTTTACGAAGAAATTTTTTAGAACTATGTTCAAAAAGTGGGCGTGTCCGTTCTCCGATTTTGTTTATTTTTTCAGCAAAGAGTTAGCTTTATATGTTGAACACTTTCTCTAAATATCGTTTCAATAAGTCAATTTTTACCGGAGTTATGGCATGGAAAGTTTTTTGGAATAATCCCCCATAAAGGGGCGGGGCCACGCCCATTTTCCAAAAATTTTGTGCTTTCGACTTTCTTTGCCCACGAACACTTTAGAGGTGAAATAGAAATGATATACAGCTAGTTTAAGCAAAGTTATAGCATATTCAATATATCTATGATCCTTTTCGAAATCTTTCGTATAAAATTGGGCGTGGACCTAATCCGATTTCGCTAATTTTTTTTCGAAATATTGCCTGTATTAATAGAAATATGTGTGCTGAATTTTATTTTGATATCTTGAGCGGTGTTTGATTTATGATTAATAATATTTCCAAATTTGACTTAATCAAAAGTGGGCGGTGCCACGCCCTTTTTTAAAAATTTCTTCAGAAATTTATTTTTTGCCTTAACGCTAAGGTACACACCAAATTGTATCCTTATAGGTGTATTATGTACTGAATAATCACTCTTTTTGTATTTTCGAAAATATTATATATATAGAAAGTGGGCGTGGCTTTTAACCGATTTTGCCTATTTTCAATAGCGTTCAGAGATAAGTAAAAAGGAACCTGCATACCAAGTTTCATTGAGATATCTCAAGATTTACTCAAGTTATCGTGTTTAAAGACGGACGGACGGACGGACGGACGGACGGACGGACGGACGGACGGACGGACATGGCTCAATCAATTTCTCTTTTCCTCCTGAACATTTTGATATACATAAGTCAATATCTATCTCGATTCGTTTATGCCGTTACATACTACCGTTAGGCGAATGAAGTTAATATACCTTGTGTGCGAAGCACTACTAGGTATAAAAAGGCAGTAGGGTGTTAACTACTTGCCCGTAAATCTTCCTTGTTTGTTATTCGATTTGCGTAATTTTTGGCAGGAGTATACTACATACTATTGGGAAGTGTCTCACTAAATTTCATTGAAATACATTCTTGAAATTCCAAGCAATCGCTTTTGAAAATAGCAGAGCTTTTATGCTAAAAAGTGGGCGGCGCCACGCCTACTTCACCAAAATCCACAAAATTTTTTTACAGTATAGTTTTCTTTAAAAAGGCTATTATGTGTGTAAAATCTTATTTATATAACTTATACAATTATGGAAATATCGCGATTTTAATTTTACGAAGAAAGAACTATGTTCAAAAAGTGGGCGTGTCCGTTCTCCGATTTTGTTTATTTTTTCAGCAAAGAGTTAGCTTTATATGTTGAACACTTTCTCTAAATATCGTTTCAATAAGTCATTTTTTACCGGAGTTATGGCATGGAAAGTTTTGTGGAATAATCCCCCATAAAGGGGCGGGGCCACGCCCATTTTCCAAAAATTTTGTGCTTTCGACTTTCTTTGCCCACGAACACTTTAGAGGTGAAATAGAAATGATATACAGCTAGTTTAAGCAAAGTTATAGCATATTCAATATATCTATGATCCTTTTCGAAATCTTTCGTATAAAATTGGGCGTGGACCTAATCCGATTTCGCTAATTTTTTTTCGAAATATTGCCTGTATTAATAGAAATATGTGTGCTGAATTTTATTTTGCTATCTTGAGCGGTGTTTGATTTATGATTAATAATATTTCCAAATTTGACTTAATCAAAAGTGGGCGGTGCCACGCCCTTTTTTAAACTTTTCTTCAGAAATTTATTTTTTGCCTTAACGCTAAGGTACACACCAAATTTTATCCTTATAGGTGTATTATGTACTGAATAATCACTCTTTTTGTATTTTCGAAAATATTATATATATAGAAAGTGGGCGTGGCTTTTAACCGATTTTGCCTATTTTCAATAGCGTTCAGAGATAAGCAAAAAGGAACCTGCATACCAAGTTTCATTGAGATATCTCAAGATTTACTCAAGTTATCGTGTTTACAGACGGACGGACGGACGGACGGACGGACGGACATGGCTCAATCAATTTCTCTTTTCCTCCTGAACATTTTGATATACATAAGTCAATATCTATCTCGATTCGTTTATGCCGTTACATACTACCGTTAGGCGAATGAAGTTAATATACCTTGTGTGCGAAGCACTACTAGGTATAAAAAGGCAGTAGGGTGTTAACTACTTGCCCGTAAATCTTCCTTGTTTGTTATTCGATTTGCGTAATTTTTGGCAGGAGTATACTACATACTATTGGGAAGTGTCTCACTAAATTTCATTGAAATACATTCTTGAAATTCCAAGCAATCGCTTTTGAAAATAGCAGAGCTTTTATGCTAAAAAGTGGGCGGCGCCACGCCTACTTCACCAAAATCCACAAAATTTTTTTAAAGTATAGTTTTGTTTAAAAAGGCTATTATGTGTGTAAAATCTTATTTATATAACTTATACAATTATGGAAATATCGCGATTTTAATTTTACGAAGAAATTTTTTAGAACTATGTTCAAAAAGTGGGCGTGTCCGTTCTCCGATTTTGTTTATTTTTTCAGCAAAGAGTTAGCTTTATATGTTGAACACTTTCTCTAAATATCGTTTCAATAAGTAAATTTTTACCGGAGTTATGGCATGGAAAGTTTTGTGGAATAATCCCCCATAAAGGGGCGGGGCCACGCCCATTTTCCAAAAATTTTGTGCTTTCGACTTTCTTTGCCCACGAACACTTTAGAGGTGAAATAGAAATGATATACAGCTAGTTTAAGCAAAGTTATAGCATATTCAATATATCTATGATCCTTTTCGAAATCTTTCGTATAAAATTGGGCGTGGACCTAATCCGATTTCGCTAATTTTTTTTCGAAATATTGCCTGTATTAATAGAAATATGTGTGCTGAATTTTATTTTGCTATCTTGAGCGGTGTTTGATTTATGATTAATAATATTTCCAAATTTGACTTAATCAAAAGTGGGCGGTGCCACGCCCTTTTTTAAAAATTTCTTCAGAAATTTATTTTTTGCCTTAACGCTAAGGTACACACCAAATTTTATCCTTATAGGTGTATTATGTACTGAATAATCACTCTTTTTGTATTTTCGAAAATATTATATATATAGAAAGTGGGCGTGGCTTTTAACCGATTTTGCCTATTTTCAATAGCGTTCAGAGATAAGTAAAAAGGAACCTGCATACCAAGTTTCATTGAGATATCTCAAGATTTACTCAAGTTATCGTGTTTACAGACGGACGGACGGACGGACGGACGGACATGGCTCAATCAATTTCTCTTTTCCTCCTGAACATTTTGATATACATAAGTCAATATCTATCTCGATTCGTTTATGCCGTTACATACTACCGTTAGGCGAATGAAGTTAATATACCTTGTGTGCGAAGCACTACTAGGTATAAAAAGGCAGTAGGGTGTTAACTACTTGCCCGTAAATCTTCCTTGTTTGTTATTCGATTTGCGTAATTTTTGGCAGGAGTATACTACATACTATTGGGAAGTGTCTCACTAAATTTCATTGAAATACATTCTTGAAATTCCAAGCAATCGCTTTTGAAAATAGCAGAGCTTTTATGCTAAAAAGTGGGCGGCGCCACGCCTACTTCACCAAAATCCACAAAATTTTTTTACAGTATAGTTTTCTTTAAAAAGGCTATTATGTGTGTGAAATCTTATTTATATAACTTATACAATTATGGAAATATCGCGAGTTTAATTTTACGAAGAAATTTTTTAGAACTATGTTCAAAAAGTGGGCGTGTCCGTTCTCCGATTTTGTTTATTTTTTCAGCAAAGAGTTAGCTTTATATGTTGAACACTTTCTCTAAATATCGTTTCAATAAGTCAATTTTTACCGGAGTTATGGCATGGAAAGTTTTGTGGAATAATCCCCCATAAAGGGGCGGGGCCACGCCCATTTTCCAAAAATTTTATGCTTTCGACTTTCTTTGCCCACGAACACTTTAGAGGTGAAATAGAAATGATATACAGCTAGTTTAAGCAAAGTTATAGCATATTCAATATATCTATGATCCTTTTCGAAATCTTTCGTATAAAATTGGGCGTGGACCTAATCCGATTTCGCTAATTTTTTTTCGAAATATTGCCTGTATTAATAGAAATATGTGTGCTGAATTTTATTTTGCTATCTTGAGCGGTGTTTGATTTATGATTAATAATATTTCCAAATTTGACTTAATCAAAAGTGGGCGGTGCCACGCCCTTTTTTAAAAATTTCTTCAGAAATTTATTTTTTGCCTTAACGCTAAGGTACACACCAAATTTTATCCTTATAGGTGTATTATGTACTGAATAATCACTCTTTTTGTATTTTCGAAAATATTATATATATAGAAAGTGGGCGTGGCTTTTAACCGATTTTGCCTATTTTCAATAGCGTTCAGAGATAAGTAAAAAGGAACCTGCATACCAAGTTTCATTGAGATATCTCAAGATTTACTCAAGTTATCGTGTTTACAGACGGACGGACGGACATGGCTCAATCAATTTCTCTTTTCCTCCTGAACATTTTGATATACATAAGTCAATATCTATCTCGATTCGTTTATGCCGTTACATACTACCGTTAGGCGAATGAAGTTAATATACCTTGTGTGCGAAGCACTACTAGGTACTACTATTGGGAAGTGTCTCACTAAATTTCATTGAAATACATTCTTGAAATTCCAAGCAATCGCTTTTGAAAATAACAGAGCTTTTATGCTAAAAAGTGGGCGGCGCCACGCCTACTTCACCAAAATCCACAAAATTTTTTTACAGTATAGTTTTGTTTAAAAAGGCTATTATGTGTGTAAAATCTTATTTATATAACTTATACAATTATGGAAATATCGCGATTTTAATTTTACGAAGAAATTTTTTAGAACTATGTTCAAAAAGTGGGCGTGTCCGTTCTCCGATTTTGTTTATTTTTTCAGCAAAGAGTTAGCTTTATATGTTGAACACTTTCTCTAAATATCGTTTCAATAAGTCAATTTTTACCGGAGTTATGGCATGGAAAGTTTTGTGGAATAATCCCCCATAAAGGGGCGGGGCCACGCCCATTTTCCAAAAATTTTTTGCTTTCGACTTTCTTTGCCCACGAACACTTTAGAGGTGAAATAGAAATGATATACAGCTAGTTTAAGCAAAGTTATAGCATATTCAATATATCTATGATCCTTTTCGAAATCTTTCGTATAAAATTGGGCGTGGACCTAATCCGATTTCGCTAATTTTTTTTCGAAATATTGCCTGTATTAATAGAAATATGTGTGCTGAATTTTATTTTGCTATCTTGAGCGGTGTTTGATTTATGATTAATAATATTTCCAAATTTGACTTAATCAAAAGTGGGCGGTGCCACGCCCTTTTTTAAACATTTCTTCAGAAATTTATTTTTTGCCTTAACGCTAAGGTACACACCAAATTTTATCCTTATAGGTGTATTATGTACTGAATAATCACTCTTTTTGTATTTTCGAAAATATTATATATATAGAAAGTGGGCGTGGCTTTTAATCGATTTTGCCTATTTTCAATAGCGTTCAGAGATAAGTAAAAAGGAACCTGCATACCAAGTTTCATTGAGATATCTCAAGATTTACTCAAGTTATCGTGTTTACAGACGGACGGACGGACGGACGGACGGACGGACATGGCTCAATCAATTTCTCTTTTCCTCCTGAACATTTTGATATACATAAGTCAATATCTATCTCGATTCGTTTATGCCTTTACATACTACCGTTAGGCGAATGAAGTTAATATACCTTGTGTGCGAAGCACTACTAGGTATAAAAAAAAGGCAGTAGGGTGTTAACTACTTGCCCGTAAATCTTCCTTGTTTGTTATTCGATTTGCGTAATTTTTGGCAGGAGTATACTACATACTATTGGGAAGTGTCTCACTAAATTTCATTGAAATACATTCTTGAAATTCCAAGCAATCGCTTTTGAAAATAGCAGAGCTTTTATGTTAAAAAGTGGGCGGCGCCACGCCTACTTCACCAAAATCCACAAAATTTTTTTACAGTATAGTTTTGTTTAAAAAGGCTATTATGTGTGTAAAATCTTATTTATATAACTTATACAATTATGGAAATATCGCGATGTTAATTTTACGAAGAAATTTTTTAGAACTATGTTCAAAAAGTGGGCGTGTCCGTTCTCCGATTTTGTTTATTTTTTCATCAAAGAGTTAGCTTTATATGTTGAACACTTTCTCTAAATATCGTTTCAATAAGTGAATTTTTACCGGAGTTATGGCATGGAAAGTTTTGTGGAATAATCCCCCATAAAGGGGCGGGGCCACGCCCATTTTCCAAAAATTTTGTGCTTTCGACTTTCTTTGCCCACGAACACTTTAGAGGTGAAATAGAAATGATATACAGCTAGTTTAAGCAAAGTTATAGCATATTCAATATATCTATGATCCTTTTCGAAATCTTTCGTATAAAATTGGGCGTGGACCTAATCCGATTTCGCTAATTTTTTTTCGAAATATTGCCTGTATTAATAGAAATATGTGTGCTGAATTTTATTTTGCTATCTTGAGCGGTGTTTGATTTATGATTAATAATATTTCCAAATTTGACTTAATCAAAAGTGGGCGGTGCCAAGCCCTTTTTTAAACATTTCTTCAGAAATTTATTTTTTGCCTTAACGCTAAGGTACACACCAAATTTTATCCTTATAGGTGTATTATGTACTGAATAATCACTCTTTTTGTATTTTCGAAAATATTATATATATAGAAAGTGGGCGTGGCTTTTAACCGATTTTGCCTATTTTCAATAGCGTTCAGAGATAAGTAAAAAGGAACCTGCATACCAAGTTTCATTGAGATATCTCAAGATTTACTCAAGTTATCGTGTTTACAGACGGACGGACGGACGGACGGACATGGCTCAATCAATTTCTCTTTTCCTCCTGAACATTTTGATATACATAAGTCAATATCTATCTCGATTCGTTTATGCCGTTACATACTACCGTTAGGCGAATGAAGTTAATATACCTTGTGTGCGAAGCACTACTTGGTATAAAAAAAAAGGCCGTAGGGTGTTAACTACTTGCCCAAAATCTTCCTTGTTTGTTATTCGATTTGCGTAATTTTTGGCAGGAGTATACTACATACTATTGGGAAGTGTCTCACTAAATTTCATTGAAATACATTCTTGAAATTCCAAGCAATCGCTTTTGAAAATAGCAGAGCTTTTATGCTAAAAAGTGGGCGGCGCCACGCCTACTTCACCAAAATCCACAAAATTTTTTTTACAGTATAGTTTTGTTTAAAAAGGCTATTATGTGTGTAAAATCTTATTTATATAACTTATACAATTATGGAAATATCGCGATTTTAATTTTACGAAGAAATTTTTTAGAACTATGTTCAAAAAGTGGGCGTGTCCGTTCTCCGATTTTGTTTATTTTTTCAGAAAAATGTTAGCTTTATATGTTGAACACTTTCTCTAAATATCGTTTCAATAAGTCAATTTTTACCGGAGTTATGGCATGGAAAGTTTTGTGGAATAACCCCCATAAAGGGGCGGGGCCACGCCCATTTTCCAAAAATTGTGTGCTTTCGACTTTCTTTGCCCACGAACACTTTAGAGGTGAAATAGAAATGATATACAGCTAGTTTAAGCAAAGTTATAGCATATTCAATATATCTATGATCCTTTTCGAAATCTTTCGTATAAAATTGGGCGTGGACCTAATCCGATTTCGCTAATTTTTTTTCGAAATATTGCCTGTATTAATAGAAATATGTGTGCTGAATTTTATTTTGCTATCTTGAGCGGTGTTTGATTTATGATTAATAATATTTCCAAATTTGACTTAATCAAAAGTGGGCGGTGCCACGCCCTTTTTTAAAAATTTGTTCAGAAATTTATTTTTTGCCTTAACGCTAAGGTACACACCAAATTGTATCCTTATAGGTGTATTATGTACTGAATAATCACTCTTTTTGTATTTTCGAAAATATTATATATATAGAAAGTGGGCGTGGCTTTTAACCGATTTTGCCTTTTTTCAATAGCGTTCAGAGATAAGTAAAAAGGAACCTGCATACCAAGTTTCATTGAGATATCTCAAGATTTACTCAAGTTATCGTGTTTACAGACGGACGGACGGACGGACGGACGGACGGACATGGCTCAATCAATTTCTCTTTTCCTCCTGAACATTTTGATATACATAAGTCAATATCTATCTCGATTCGTTTATGCCGTTACATACTACCGTTAGGCGAATGAAGTTAATATACCTTGTGTGCGAAGCACTACTAGGTATAAAAAGGCAGTAGGGTGTTAACTACTTGCCCGTAAATCTTCCTTGTTTGTTATTCGATTTGCGTAATTTTTGGCAGGAGTATACTACATACTATTGGGAAGTGTCTCACTAAATTTCATTGAAATACATTCTTGAAATTCCAAGCAATCGCTTTTGAAAATAGCAGAGCTTTTATGCTAAAAAGTGGGCGGCGCCACGCCTACTTCACCAAAATCCACAAAATTTTTTTACAGTATAGTTTTGTTTAAAAAGGCTATTATGTGTGTAAAATCTTATTTATATAACTTATACAATTATGGAAATATCGCGATTTTAATTTTACGAAGAAATTTTTTAGAACTATGTTCAAAAAGTGGGCGTGTCCGTTCTCCGATTTTGTTTATTTTTTCAGCAAAGAGTTAGTTTTATATGTTGAACACTTTCTCTAAATATCGTTTCAATAAGTCAATTTTTACTGGAGTTATGGCATGGAAAGTTTTGTGGAATAATCCCCCATAAAGGGGCGGGGCCACGCCCATTTTCCAAAAATTTTGTGCTTTCGACTTTCTTTGCCCACGAACACTTTAGAGGTGAAATAGAAATGATATACAGCCAGTTTAAGCAAAGTTATAGCATATTCAATATATCTATGATCCTTTTCGAAATCTTTCGTATAAAATTGGGCGTGGACCTAATCCGATTTCGCTAACTTTTTTTCGAAATATTGCCTGTATTAATAGAAATATGTGTGCTGAATTTTATTTTGCTATCTTGAGCGGTGTTTGATTTATGATTAATAATATTTCCAAATTTGACTTAATCAAAAGTGGGCGGTGCCACGCCCTTTTTTAAAAATTTGTTCAGAAATTTATTTTTTGCCTTAACGCTAAGGTACACACCAAATTGTATCCTTATAGGTGTATTATGTACTGAATAATCACTCTTTTTGTATTTTCGAAAATATTATATATATAGAAAGTGGGCGTGGCTTTTAACCGATTTTGCCTTTTTTCAATAGCGTTCAGAGATAAGTAAAAAGGAACCTGCATACCAAGTTTCATTGAGATATCTCAAGATTTACTCAAGTTATCGTGTTTACAGACGGACGGACGGACGGACGGACGGACGGACGGACGGACGGACATGGCTCAATCAATTTCTCTTTTCCTCCTGAACATTTTGATATACATAAGTCAATATCTATCTCGATTCGTTTATGCCGTTACATACTACCGTTAGGCGAATGAAGTTAATATACCTTGTGTGCGAAGCACTACTAGGTATAAAAAGGCAGTAGGGTGTTAACTACTTGCCCGTAAATCTTCCTTGTTTGTTATTCGATTTGCGTAATTTTTGGCAGGAGTATACTACATACTATTGGGAAGTGTCTCACTAAATTTCATTGAAATACATTCTTGAAATTCCAAGCAATCGCTTTTGAAAATAGCAGAGCTTTTATGCTAAAAAGTGGGCGGCGCCACGCCTACTTCACCAAAATCCACAAAATTTTTTTACAGTATAGTTTTGTTTAAAAAGGCTATTATGTGTGTAAAATCTTATTTATATAACTTATACAATTATGGAAATATCGCGATTTTAATTTTACGAAGAAATTTTTTAGAACTATGTTCAAAAAGTGGGCGTGTCCGTTCTCCGATTTTGTTTATTTTTTCAGCAAAGAGTTAGTTTTATATGTTGAACACTTTCTCTAAATATCGTTTCAATAAGTCAATTTTTACCGGAGTTATGGCATGGAAAGTTTTGTGGAATAATCCCCCATAAAGGGGCGGGGCCACGCCCATTTTCCAAAAATTTTGTGCTTTCGACTTTCTTTGCCCACGAACACTTTAGAGGTGAAATAGAAATGATATACAGCCAGTTTAAGCAAAGTTATAGCATATTCAATATATCTATGATCCTTTTCGAAATCTTTCGTATAAAATTGGGCGTGGACCTAATCCGATTTCGCTAACTTTTTTTCGAAATATTGCCTGTATTAATAGAAATATGTGTGCTGAATTTTATTTTGCTATCTTGAGCGGTGTTTGATTTATGATTAATAATATTTCCAAATTTGACTTAATCAAAAGTGGGCGGTGCCACGCCCTTTTTTAAAAATTTGTTCAGAAATTTATTTTTTGCCTTAACGCTAAGGTACACACCAAATTGTATCCTTATAGGTGTATTATGTACTGAATAATCACTCTTTTTGTATTTTCGAAAATATTATATATATAGAAAGTGGGCGTGGCTTTTAACCGATTTTGCCTTTTTTCAATAGCGTTCAGAGATAAGTAAAAAGGAACCTGCATACCAAGTTTCATTGAGATATCTCAAGATTTACTCAAGTTATCGTGTTTACAGACGGACGGACGGACGGACGGACGGACATGGCTCAATCAATTTCTCTTTTCCTCCTGAACATTTTGATATACATAAGTCAATATCTATCTCGATTCGTTTATGCCGTTACATACTACCGTTAGGCGAATGAAGTTAATATACCTTGTGTGCGAAGCACTACTAGGTATAAAAAGGCAGTAGGGTGTTAACTACTTGCCCGTAAATCTTCCTTGTTTGTTATTCGATTTGCGTAATTTTTGGCAGGAGTATACTACATACTATTGGGAAGTGTCTCACTAAATTTCATTGAAATACATTCTTGAAATTCCAAGCAATCGCTTTTGAAAATAGCAGAGCTTTTATGCTAAAAAGTGGGCGGCGCCACGCCTACTTCACCAAAATCCACAAAATTTTTTTACAGTATAGTTTTGTTTAAAAAGGCTATTATGTGTGTAAAATCTTATTTATATAACTTATACAATTATGGAAATATCGCGATTTTAATTTTACGAAGAAATTTTTTAGAACTATGTTCAAAAAGTGGGCGTGTCCGTTCTCCGATTTTGTTTATTTTTTCAGCAAAGAGTTAGCTTTATATGTTGAACACTTTCTCTAAATATCGTTTCAATAAGTCAATTTTTACCGGAGTTATGGCATGGAAAGTTTTGTGGAATAATCCCCCATAAAGGGGCGGGGCCACGCCCATTTTCCAAACATTTTGTGCTTTCGACTTTCTTTGCCCACGAACACTTTAGAGGTGAAATAGAAATGATATACAGCCAGTTTAAGCAAAGTTATAGCATATTCAATATATCTATGATCCTTTTCGAAATCTTTCGTATAAAATTGGGCGTGGACCTAATCCGATTTCGCTAACTTTTTTTCGAAATATTGCCTGTATTAATAGAAATATGTGTGCTGAATTTTATTTTGCTATCTTGAGCGGTGTTTGATTTATGATTAATAATATTTCCAAATTTGACTTAATCAAAAGTGGGCGGTGCCACGCCCTTTTTTAAAAATTTCTTCAGAAATTTCTTTTTTGCCTTAACGCTAAGGTACACACCAAATTTTATCCTTATAGGTGTATTATGTACTGAATAATCACTCTTTTTGTATTTTCGAAAATATTATATATATAGAAAGTGGGCGTGGCTTTTAACCGATTTTGCCTATTTTCAATAGCGTTCAGAGATAAGTAAAAAGGAACCTGCATACCAAGTTTCATTGAGATATCTCAAGATTTACTCAAGTTATCGTGTTTACAGACGGACGGACGGACGGACGGACGGACGGACATGGCTCAATCAATTTCTCTTTTCCTCCTGAACATTTTGATATACATAAGTCAATATCTATCTCGATTCGTTTATGCCGTTACATACTACCGTTAGGCGAATGAAGTTAATATACCTTGTGTGCGAAGCACTACTAGGTATAAAAAAGGCAGTAGGGTGTTAACTACTTGCCCGTAAATCTTCCTTGTTTGTTATTCGATTTGCGTAATTTTTGGCAGGAGTATACTACATACTATTGGGAAGTGTCTCACTAAATTTCATTGAAATACATTCTTGAAATTCCAAGCAATCGCTTTTGAAAATAGCAGAGCTTTTATGCTAAAAAATGGGCGGCGCCACGCCTACTTCACAAAAATCCACAAAATTTTTTTACAGTATAGTTTTGTTTAAAAAGGCTATTATGTGTGTAAAATCTTATTTATATAACTTATACAATTATGGAAATATCGCGATTTTAATTTTACGAAGAAATTTTTTAGAACTATGTTCAAAAAGTGGGCGTGTCCGTTCTCCGATTTTGTTTATTTTTTCAGCAAAGAGTTAGCTTTATATGTTGAACACTTTCTCTAAATATCGTTTCAATAAGTCAATTTTTACCGGAGTTATGGCATGGAAAGTTTTGTGGAATAATCCCCCATAAAGGGGCGGGGCCACGCCCATTTTCCAAAAATTTTGTGCTTTCGACTTTCTTTGCCCACGAACACTTTAGAGGTGAAATAGAAATGATATACAGCTAGTTTAAGCAAAGTTATAGCATATTCAATATATCTATGATCCTTTTCGAAATCTTTCGTATAAAATTGGGCGTGGACCTAATCCGATTCCGCAAATTTTTTTTCGAAATATTGCCTGTATTAATAGAAATATGTGTGCTGAATTTTATTTTGCTATCTTGAGCGGTGTTTGATTTATGATTAATAATATTTCCAAATTTGACTTAATCAAAAATGGGCGGTGCCACGCCCTTTTTTAAAAATTTCTTCAGAAATTTATTTTTTGTCTTAACGCTAAGGTACACACCAAATTTTATCCTTATAGGTGTATTATGTACTGAATAATCACTCTTTTTGTATTTTCGAAAATATTATATATATAGAAAGTGGGCGTGGCTTTTAACCGATTTTGCCTATTTTCAATAGCGTTCAGAGATAAGTAAAAAGGAACCTGCATACCAAGTTTCATTGAGATATCTCAAGATTTACTCAAGTTATCGTGTTTACAGACGGACGGACGGACGGACGGACGGACGGACGGACATGGCTCAATCAATTTCTCTTTTCCTCCTGAACATTTTGATATACATAAGTCAATATCTATCTCGATTCGTTTATGCCGTTACATACTACCGTTAGGCGAATGAAGTTAATATACCTTGTGTGCGAAGCACTACTAGGTATAAAAAAAAGGCAGTAGGGTGTTAACTACTTGCCCGTAAATCTTCCTTGTTTGTTATTCGATTTGCGTAATTTTTGGCAGGAGTATACTACATACTATTGGAAAGTGTCTCACTAAATTTCATTGAAATACATTCTTGAAATTCCAAGCAATCGCTTTTGAAAATAGCAGAGCTTTTATGCTAAAAAGTGGGCGGCGCCACGCCTACTTCACCAAAATCCACAAAATTTTTTTACAGTATAGTTTTGTTTAAAAAGGCTATTATGTGTGTAAAATCTTATTTATATAACTTATACAATTATGGAAATATCGCGATTTTAATTTTACGAAGAAATTTTTTAGAACTATGTTCAAAAAGTGGGCGTGTCCGTTCTCCGATTTTGTTTATTTTTTCAGCAAAGAGTTAGCTTTATATGTTGAACACTTTCTCTAAATATCGTTTCAATAAGTCAATTTTTACCGGAGTTATGGCATGGAAAGTTTTGTGGAATAATCCCCCATAAAGGGGCGGGGCCCCGCCCATTTTCCAAAAATTTTGTGCTTTCGACTTTCTTTGCCCACGAACACTTTAGAGGTGAAATAGAAATGATATACAGCCAGTTTAAGCAAAGTTATAGCATATTCAATATATCTATGATCCTTTTCGAAATCTTTCGTATAAAATTGGGCGTGGACCTAATCCGATTTCGCTAATTTTTTTTCGAAATATTGCCTGTATTAATAGAAATATGTGTGCTGAATTTTATTTTGCTATCTTGAGCGGTGTTTGATTTATGATTAATAATATTTCCAAATTTGACTTAATCAAAAGTGGGCGGTGCCACGCCCTTTTTTAAAAATTTCTTCAGAAATTTATTTTTTGCCTTAACGCTAAGGTACACACCAAGTTTTATCCTTATAGGTGTATTATGTACTGAATAATCACTCTTTTTGTATTTTCGAAAATATTATATATATAGAAAGTGGGCGTGGCTTTTAACCGATTTTGCCTATTTTCAATAGCGTTCAGAGATAAGTAAAAAGGAACCTGCATACCAAGTTTCATTGAGATATCTCAAGATTTACTCAAGTTATCGTGTTTACAGACGGACGGACGGACGGACGGACGGACATGGCTCAATCAATTTCTCTTTTCCTCCTGAACATTTTGATATACATAAGTCAATATCTATCTCGATTCGTTTATGCCGTTACATACTACCGTTAGGCGAATGAAGTTAATATACCTTGTGTGCGAAGCACTACTAGGTATAAAAAAGGCAGTAGGGTGTTAACTACTTGCCCGTAAATCTTCCTTGTTTGTTATTCGATTTGCGTAATTTTTGGCAGGAGTATACTACATACTATTGGGAGTGTCTCACTAAATTTCATTGAAATACATTCTTGAAATTCCAAGCAATCGCTTTTGAAAATAGCAGAGCTTTTATGCTAAAAAATGGGCGGCGCCACGCCTACTTCACCAAAATCCACAAAATTTTTTTACAGTATAGTTTTGTTTAAAAAGGCTATTATGTGTGTAAAATCTTATTTATATAACTTATACAATTATGGAAATATCGCGATTTTAATTTTACGAAGACATTTTTTAGAACTATGTTCAAAAAGTGGGCGTGTCCGTTCTCCGATTTTGTTTATTTTTTCAGCAAAGAGTTAGCTTTATATGTTGAACACTTTCTCTAAATATCGTTTCAATAAGTCAATTTTTACCGGAGTTATGGCATGGAAAGTTTTGTGGAATAATCCCTCATAAAGGGGCGGGGCCACGCCCATTTTCCAAAAATTTTGTGTTTCGACTTTCTTTGCCCACGAACACTTTAGAGGTGAAATAGAAATGATATACAGCTAGTTTAAGCAAAGTTATAGCATATTCAATATATCTATGATCCTTTTCGAAATCTTTCGTATAAAATTGGGCGTGGACCTAATCCGATTCCGCTAATTTTTTTTCGAAATATTGCCTGTATTAATAGAAATATGTGTGCTGAATTTTATTTTGCTATCTTGAGCGGTGTTTGATTTATGATTAATAATATTTCCAAATTTGACTTAATCAAAAGTGGGCGGTGACACGCCCTTTTTTAAAAATTTCTTCAGAAATTTATTTTTTGCCTTAACGCTAAGGTACACACCAAATTTTATCCTTATAGGTGTATTATGTACTGAATAATCACTCTTTTTGTATTTTCGAAAATATTATATATATAGAAAGTGGGCGTGGCTTTTAACCGATTTTGCCTATTTTCAATAGCGTTCAGAGATAAGTAAAAAGGAACCTGCATACCAAGTTTCATTGAGATATCTCAAGATTTACTCAAGTTATCGTGTTTACAGACGGACGGACGGACGGGCGGACATGGCTCAATCAATTTCTCTTTTCCTCCTGAACATTTTGATATACATAAGTCAATATCTATCTCGATTCGTTTATGCCGTTACATACTACCGTTAGGCGAATGAAGTTAATATACCTTGTGTGCGAAGCACTACTAGGTATAAAAAGGCAGTAGGGTGTTAACTACTTGCCCGTAAATCTTCCTTGTTTGTTATTCGATTTGCGTAATTTTTGGCAGGAGTATACTACATACTATTGGGAAGTGTCTCACTAAATTTCATTGAAATACATTCTTGAAATTCCAAGCAATCGCTTTTGAAAATAGCAGAGCTTTTATGCTAAAAAGTGGGCGGCGCCACGCCTACTTCACCAAAATCCACAAAATTTTTTTACAGTATAGTTTTGTTTAAAAAGGCTATTATGTGTGTAAAATCTTATTTATATAACTTATACAATTATGGAAATATCGCGATTTTAATTTTACGAAGACATTTTTTAGAACTATGTTCAAAAAGTGGGCGTGTCCGTTCTCCGATTTTGTTTATTTTTTCAGCAAAGAGTTAGCTTTATATGTTGAACACTTTCTCTAAATATCGTTTCAATAAGTCAATTTTTACCGGAGTTATGGCATGGAAAGTTTTGTGGAATAATCCCTCATAAAGGGGCGGGGCCACGCCCATTTTCCAAAAATTTTGTGTTTCGACTTTCTTTGCCCACGAACACTTTAGAGGTGAAATAGAAATGATATACAGCTAGTTTAAGCAAAGTTATAGCATATTCAATATATCTATGATCCTTTTCGAAATCTTTCGTATAAAATTGGGCGTGGACCTAATCCGATTCCGCTAATTTTTTTTCGAAATATTGCCTGTATTAATAGAAATATGTGTGCTGAATTTTATTTTGCTATCTTGAGCGGTGTTTGATTTATGATTAATAATATTTCCAAATTTGACTTAATCAAAAGTGGGCGGTGACACGCCCTTTTTTAAAAATTTCTTCAGAAATTTATTTTTTGCCTTAACGCTAAGGTACACACCAAATTTTATCCTTATAGGTGTATTATGTACTGAATAATCACTCTTTTTGTATTTTCGAAAATATTATATATATAGAAAGTGGGCGTGGCTTTTAACCGATTTTGCCTATTTTCAATAGAGTTCAGAGATAAGTAAAAAGGAACCTGCATACCAAGTTTCATTGAGATATCTCAAGATTTACTCAAGTTATCGTGTTTACAGACGGACGGACGGACGGGCGGACATGGCTCAATCAATTTCTCTTTTCCTCCTGAACATTTTGATATACATAAGTCAATATCTATCTCGATTCGTTTATGCCGTTACATACTACCGTTAGGCGAATGAAGTTAATATACCTTGTGTGCGAAGCACTACTAGGTATAAAAAGGCAGTAGGGTGTTAACTACTTGCCCGTAAATCTTCCTTGTTTGTTATTCGATTTGCGTAATTTTTGGCAGGAGTATACTACATACTATTGGGAAGTGTCTCACTAAATTTCATTGAAATACATTCTTGAAATTCCAAGCAATCGCTTTTGAAAATAGCAGAGCTTTTATGCTAAAAAGTGGGCGGCGCCACGCCTACTTCACCAAAATCCACAAAATTTTTTTACAGTATAGTTTTGTTTAAAAAGGCTATTATGTGTGTAAAATCTTATTTATATAACTTATACAATTATGGAAATATCGCGATTTTAATTTTACGAAGAAATTTTTTAGAACTATGTTCAAAAAGTGGGCGTGTCCGTTCTCCGATTTTGTTTATTTTTTCAGCAAAGAGTTAGCTTTATATGTTGAACACTTTCTCTAAATATCGTTTCAATAAGTCAATTTTTACCGGAGTTATGGCATGGAAAGTTTTGTGGAATAATCCCCCATAAAGGGGCGGGGCCACGCCCATTTTCCAAAAATTTTGTGCTTTCGACTTTCTTTGCCCACGAACACTTTAGAGGTGAAATAGAAATGATATACAGCTAGTTTAAGCAAAGTTATAGCATATTCAATATATCTATGATCCTTTTCGAAATCTTTCGTATAAAATTGGGCGTGGACCTAATCCGATTTCGCTAATTTTTTTTCGAAATATTGCCTGTATTAATAGAAATATGTGTGCTGAATTTTATTTTGCTATCTTGAGTGGTGTTTGATTTATGATTAATAATATTTCCAAATTTGACTTAATCAAAAGTGGGCGGTGCCACGCCCTTTTTTAAAAATTTCTTCAGAAATTTATTTTTTGCCTTAACGCTAAGGTACACACCAAATTTTATCCTTATAGGTGTATTATGTACTGAATAATCACTCTTTTTGTATTTTCGAAAATATTATATATATAGAAAGTGGGCGTGGCTTTTAACCGATTTTGCCTATTTTCAATAGCGTTCAGAGATAAGTAAAAAGGAACCTGCATACCAAGTTTCATTGAGATATCTCAAGATTTACTCAAGTTTCGTGTTTACAGACGGACGGACGGACGGACGGACGGACATGGCTCAATCAATTTCTCTTTTCCTCCTGAACATTTTGATATACATAAGTCAATATCTATCTCGATTCGTTTATGCCGTTACATACTACCGTTAGGCGAATGAAGTTAATATACCTTGTGTGCGAAGCACTACTAGGTATAAAAAGGCAGTAGGGTGTTAACTACTTGCCCGTAAATCTTCCTTGTTTGTTATTCGATTTGCGTAATTTTTGGCAGGAGTATACTACATACTATTGGGAAGTGTCTCACTAAATTTCATTGAAATACATTCTTGAAATTCCAAGCAATCGCTTTTGAAAATAGCAGAGCTTTTATGCTAAAAAGTGGGCGGCGCCACGCCTACTTCACCAAAATCCACAAAATTTTTTTACAGTATAGTTTTGTTTAAAAAGGCTATTATGTGTGTAAAATCTTATTTATATAACTTATACAATTATGGAAATATCGCGATTTAAATTTTACAAAGAAATTTTTTAGAACTATGTTCAAAAAGTGGGCGTGTCCGTTCTCCGATTTTGTTTATTTTTTCAGCAAAGAGTTAGCTTTATATGTTGAACACTTTCTCTAAATATCGTTTCAATAAGTCAATTTTTACCGGAGTTATGGCATGGAAAGTTTTGTGGAATAATCTCCCATAAAGGGGCGGGGCCACGCCCATTTTCCAAAAATGTTGTGCTTTCGACTTTCTTTGCCCACGAACACTTTAGAGGTGAAATAGAAATGATATACAGCTAGTTTAAGCAAAGTTATAGCATATTCAATATATCTATGATCCTTTTCGAAATCTTTCGTATAAAATTGGGCGTGGACCTAATCCGATTTCGCTAATTTTTTTTCGAAATATTGCCTGTATTAATAGAAATATGTGTGATGAATTTTATTTTGCTATCTTGAGCGGTGTTTGATTTATGATTAATAATATTTCCAAATTTGACTTAATCAAAAGTGGGCGGTGCCACGCCCTTTTTTAAAAATTTCTTCAGAAATTTATTTTTTGCCTTAACGCTAAGGTACACACCAAATTGTATCCTTATAGGTGTATTATGTACTGAATAATCACTCTTTTTGTATTTTCGAAAATATTATATATATAGAAAGTGGGCGTGGCTTTTAACCGATTTTGCCTATTTTCAATAGCGTTCAGAGATAAGTAAAAAGGAACCTGCATACCAAGTTTCATTGAGATATCTCAAGATTTACTCAAGTTATCGTGTTTAAAGACGGACGGACGGACGGACGGACGGACGGACGGACGGACGGACATGGCTCAATCAATTTCTCTTTTCCTCCTGAAAATTTTGATATACATAAGTCAATATCTATCTCGATTCGTTTATGCCGTTACATACTACCGTTAGGCGAATGAAGTTAATATACCTTGTGTGCGAAGCACTACTAGGTATAAAAAGGCAGTAGGGTGTTAACTACTTGCCCGTAAATCTTCCTTGTTTGTTATTCGATTTGCGTAATTTTTGGCAGGAGTATACTACATACTATTGGGAAGTGTCTCACTAAATTTCATTGAAATACATTCTTGAAATTCCAAGCAATCGCTTTTGAAAATAGCAGAGCTTTTATGCTAAAAAGTGGGCGGCGCCACGCCTACTTCACCAAAATCCACAAAATTTTTTTACAGTATAGTTTTGTTTAAAAAGGCTATTATGTGTGTAAAATCTTATTTATATAACTTATACAATTATGGAAATATCGCGTTTTTAATTTTACGAAGAAATTTTTTAGAACTATGTTCAAAAAGTGGGCGTGTCCGTTCTCCGATTTTGTTTATTTTTTCAGCAAAGAGTTAGCTTTATATGTTGAACACTTTCTCTAAATATCGTTTCAATACGTCAATTTTTACCGGAGTTATGGCATGGAAAGTTTTGTGGAATAATCCCCCATAAAGGGGCGGGGCCACGCCCATTTTCCAAAAATTTTGTGCTTTCGACTTTCTTTGCCCACGAACACTTTAGAGGTGAAATAGAAATGATATACAGCTAGTTTAAGCAAAGTTATAGCATATTCAATATATCTATGATCCTTTTCAAAATCTTTCGTATAAAATTGGGCGTGGACCTAATCCGATTTCGCTAATTTTTTTTCGAAATATTGCCTGTATTAATAGAAATATGTGTGCTGAATTTTATTTTGCTATCTTGAGCGGTGTTTGATTTATGATTAATAATATTTCCAAATTTGACTTAATCAAAAGTGGGCGGTGCCACGCCCTTTTTTAAAAATTTCTTCAGAAATTTATTTTTTGCCTTAACGCTAAGGTACACACCAAATTGTATCCTTATAGGTGTATTATGTACTGAATAATCACTCTTTTTGTATTTTCGAAAATATTATATATATAGAAAGTGGGCGTGGCTTTTAACCGATTTTGCCTATTTTCAATAGCGTTCAGAGATAAGTAAAAAGGAACCTGCATACCAAGTTTCATTGAGATATCTCAAGATTTACTCAAGTTATCGTGTTTAAAGACGGACGGACGGACGGACGGACGGACGGACATGGCTCAATCAATTTCTCTTTTCCTCCTGAACATTTTGATATACATAAGTCAATATCTATCTCGATTCGTTTATGCCGTTACATACTACCGTTAGGCGAATGAAGTTAATATACCTTGTGTGCGAAGCACTACTAGGTATAAAAAGGCAGTAGGGTGTTAACTACTTGCCCGTAAATCTTCCTTGTTTGTTATTCGATTTGCGTAATTTTTGGCAGGAGTATACTACATACTATTGGGAAGTGTCTCACTAAATTTCATTGAAATACATTCTTGAAATTCCAAGCAATCGCTTTTGAAAATAGCAGAGCTTTTATGCTAAAAAGTGGGCGGCGCCACGCCTACTTCACCAAAATCCACAAAATTTTTTTACAGTATAGTTTTGTTTAAAAAGGCTATTATGTGTGTAAAATCTTATTTATATACCTTATACAATTATGGAAATATCGCGATTTTAATTTTACGAAGAAATTTTTTAGAACTATGTTCAAAAAGTGGGCGTGTCCGTTCTCCGATTTTGTTTATTTTTTCAGCAAAGAGTTAGCTTTATATGTTGAACACTTTCTCTAAATATCGTTTCAATAAGTCAATTTTTACCGGAGTTATGGCATGGAAAGTTTTGTGGAATAATCCCCCATAAAGGGGCGGGGCCACGCCCATTTTCCAAAAATTTTGTGCTTTCGACTTTCTTTGCCCACGAACACTTTAGAGGTGAAATAGAAATGATATACAGCTAGTTTAAGCAAAGTTATAGCATATTCAATATATCTATGATCCTTTTCGAAATCTTTCGTATAAAATTGGGCGTGGACCTAATCCGATTTCGCTAATTTTTTTTCGAAATATTGCCTGTATTAATAGAAATATGTGTGCTGAATTTTATTTTGCTATCTTGAGCGGTGTTTGATTTATGATTAATAATATTTCCAAATTTGACTTAATCAAAAGTGGGCGGTGCCACGCCCTTTTTTAAAAATTTCTTCAGAAATTTATTTTTTGCCTTAACGCTAAGGTACACACCAAATTTTATCCTTATAGGTGTATTATGTACTGAATAATCACTCTTTTTGTATTTTCGAAAATATTATATATATAGAAAGTGGGCGTGGCTTTTAACCGATTTTGCCTATTTTCAATAGCGTTCAGAGATAAGTAAAAAGGAACCTGCATACCAAGTTTCATTGAGATATCTCAAGATTTACTCAAGTTATCGTGTTTACAGACGGACGGACGGACGGACGGACGGACATGGCTCAATCAATTTCTCTTTTCCTCCTGAACATTTTGATATACATAAGTCAATATCTATCTCGATTCGTTTATGCCGTTACATACTACCGTTAGGCGAATGAAGTTAATATACCTTGTGTGCGAAGCACTACTAGGTATAAAAAAAAGGCAGTAGGGTGTTAACTACTTGCCCGTAAATCTTCCTTGTTTGTTATTCGATTTGCGTAATTTTTGGCAGGAGTATACTACATACTATTGGGAAGTGTCTCACTAAATTTCATTGAAATACATTCTTGAAATTCCAAGCAATCGCTTTTGAAAATAGCAGAGCTTTTATGCTAAAAAGTGGGCGGCGCCACGCCTACTTCACCAAAATCCACAAAATTTTTTTACAGTATAGTTTTGTTTAAAAAGGCTATTATGTGTGTAAAATCTTATTTATATAACTTATACAATTATGGAAATATCGCGATTTTAATTTTACGAAGAAATTTTTTAGAACTATGTTCAAAAAGTGGGCGTGTCCGTTCTCCGATTTTGTTTATTTTTTCAGCAAAGAGTTAGCTTTATATGTTGAACCTTTCTCTAAATATCGTTTCAATAAGTCAATTTTTACCGGAGTTATGGCATGGAAAGTTTTGTGGAATAATCCCCCATAAAGGGGCGGGGCCACGCCCATTTTCCAAAAATTTTGTGCTTTCGACTTTCTTTGCCCACGAACACTTTAGAGGTGAAATAGAAATGATATACAGCTAGTTTAAGCAAAGTTATAGCATATTCAATATATCTATGATCCTTTTCGAAATCTTTCGTATAAAATTGGGCGTGGACCTAATCCGATTTCGCTAATTTTTTTTCGAAATATTGCCTGTATTAATAGAAATATGTGTGCTGAATTTTATTTTGCTATCTTGAGCGGTGTTTGATTTTGATTAATAATATTTCCAAATTTGACTTAATCAAAAGTGGGCGGTGCCACGCCCTTTTTTAAACATTTCTTCAGAAATTTATTTTTTGCCTTAACGCTAAGGTACACACCAAATTGTATCCTTATAGGTGTATTATGTACTGAATAATCACTCTTTTTGTATTTTCGAAAATATTATATATATAGAAAGTGGGCGTGGCTTTTAACCGATTTTGCCTATTTTCAATAGCGTTCAGAGATAAGTAAAAAGGAACCTGCATACCAAGTTTCATTGAGATATCTCAAGATTTACTCAAGTTATCGTGTTTAAAGACGGACGGACGGACGGACGGACGGACGGACGGACGGACGGACATGGCTCAATCAATTTCTCTTTTCCTCCTGAAAATTTTGATATACATAAGTCAATATCTATCTCGATTCGTTTATGCCGTTACATACTACCGTTAGGCGAATGAAGTTAATATACCTTGTATGCGAAGCACTACTAGGTATAAAAAGGCAGTAGGGTGTTAACTACTTGCCCGTAAATCTTCCTTGTTTGTTATTCGATTTGCGTAATTTTTGGCAGGAGTATACTAGATACTATTGGGAAGTGTCTCACTAAATTTCATTGAAATACATTCTTGAAATTCCAAGCAATCGCTTTTGAAAATAGCAGAGCTTTTATGCTAAAAAGTGGGCGGCGCCACGCCTACTTCACCAAAATCCACAAAATTTTTTTACAGTATAGTTTTGTTTAAAAAGGCTATTATGTGTGTAAAATCTTATTTATATAACTTATACAATTATGGAAATATCGCGATTTTAATTTTACGAAGAAATTTTTTAGAACTATGTTCAAAAAGTGGGCGTGTCCGTTCTCCGATTTTGTTTATTTTTTCAGCAAAGAGTTAGCTTTATATGTTGAACACTTTCTCTAAATATCGTTTCAATAAGTCAATTTTTACCGGAGTTATGGCATGGAAAGTTTTGTGGAATAATCCCCCATAAAGGGGCGGGGCCACGCCCATTTTCCAAAAATTTTGTGCTTTCGACTTTCTTTGCCCACGAACACTTTAGAGGTGAAATAGAAATGATATACAGCTAGTTTAAGCAAAGTTATAGCATATTCAATATATCTATGATCCTTTTCGAAATCTTTCGTATAAAATTGGGCGTGGACCTAATCCGATTTCGCTAATTTTTTTTCGAAATATTGCCTGTATTAATAGAAATATGTGTGCTGAATTTTATTTTGCTATCTTGAGCGGTGTTTGATTTATGATTAATAATATTTCCAAATTTGACTTAATCAAAAGTGGGCGGTGCCACGCCCTTTTTTAAACATTTCTTCATAAATTTATTTTTTGCCTTAACGCTAAGGTACACACCAAATTTTATCCTTATAGGTGTATTATGTACTGAATAATCACTCTTTTTGTATTTTCGAAAATATTATATATATAGAAAGTGGGCGTGGCTTTTAACCGATTTTGCCTATTTTCAATAGCGTTCAGAGATAAGTAAAAAGGAACCTGCATACCAAGTTTCATTGAGATATCTCAAGATTTACTCAAGTTATCGTGTTTACAGACGGACGGACGGACGGACGGACATGGCTCAATCAATTTCTCTTTTCCTCCTGAACATTTTGATATACATAAGTCAATATCTATCTCGATTCGTTTATGCCGTTACATACTACCGTTAGGCGAATGAAGTTAATATACCTTGTGTGCGAAGCACTACTAGGTATAAAAAAAAGGCAGTAGGGTGTTAACTACTTGCCCGTAAATCTTCCTTGTTTGTTATTCGATTTGCGTAATTTTTGGCAGGAGTATACTACATACTATTGGGAAGTGTCTCACTAAATTTCATTGAAATACATTCTTGAAATTCCAAGCAATCGCTTTTGAAAATAGCAGAGCTTTTATGCTAAAAAGTGGGCGGCGCCACGCCTACTTCACCAAAATCCACAAAATTTTTTTACAGTATAGTTTTGTTTAAAAAGGCTATTATGTGTGTAAAATCTTATTTATATAACTTATACAATTATGGAAATATCGCGATTTTAATTTTACGAAGAAATTTTTTAGAACTATGTTCAAAAAGTGGGCGTGTCCGTTCTCCGATTTTGTTTATTTTTTCAGCAAAGAGTTAGCTTTATATGTTGAACACTTTCTCTAAATATCGTTTCAATAAGTCAATTTTTACCGGAGTTATGGCATGGAAAGTTTTGTGGAATAATCCCCCATAAAGGGGCGGGGCCACGCCCATTTTCCAAAAATTTTGTGCTTTCGACTTTCTTTGCCCACGAACACTTTAGAGGTGAAATAGAAATGATATACAGCTAGTTTAAGCAAAGTTATAGCATATTCAATATATCTATGATCCTTTTCGAAATCTTTCGTATAAAATTGGGCGTGGACCTAATCCGATTTCGCTAATTTTTTTTCGAAATATTGCCTGTATTAATAGAAATATGTGTGCTGAATTTTATTTTGCTATCTTGAGCGGTGTTTGATTTATGATTAATAATATTTCCAAATTTGACTTAATCAAAAGTGGGCGGTGCCACGCCCTTTTTTAAAAATTTCTTCAGAAATTTATTTTTTGCCTTAACGCTAAGGTACACACCAAATTGTATCCTTATAGGTGTATTATGTACTGAATAATCACTCTTTTTGTATTTTCGAAAATATTATATATATAGAAAGTGGGCGTGGCTTTTAACCGATTTTGCCTATTTTCAATAGCGTTCAGAGATAAGTAAAAAGGAACCTGCATACCAAGTTTCATTGAGATATCTCAAGATTTACTCAAGTTATCGTGTTTACAGACGGACGGACGGACGGACGGACGGACGGACGGACATGGCTCAATCAATTTCTCTTTTCCTCCTGAACATTTTGATATACATAAGTCAATATCTATCTCGATTCGTTTATGCCGTTACATACTACCGTTAGGCGAATGAAGTTAATATACCTTGTGTGCGAAGCACTACTAGGTATAAAAAAAAGGCAGTAGGGTGTTAACTACTTGCCCGTAAATCTTCCTTGTTTGTTATTCGATTTGCGTAATTTTTGGCAGGAGTATACTACATACTATTGGGAAGTGTCTCACTAAATTTCATTGAAATACATTCTTGAAATTCCAAGCAATCGCTTTTGAAAATAGCAGAGCTTTTATGCTAAAAAGTGGGCGGCGCCACGCCTACTTCACCAAAATCCACAAAATTTTTTTACAGTATAGTTTTGTTTAAAAAGGCTATTATGTGTGTAAAATCTTATTTATATAACTTATACAATTATGGAAATATCGCGATGTTAATTTTACGAAGAAATTTTTTAGAACTATGTTCAAAAAGTGGGCGTGTCCGTTCTCCGATTTTGTTTATTTTTCAGCAAAGAGTTAGCTTTATATGTTGAACACTTTCTCTAAATATCGTTTCAATAAGTCAATTTTTACCGGAGTTATGGCATGGAAAGTTTTGTGGAATAATCCCCCATAAAGGGGCGGGGCCACGCCCATTTTCCAAAAATTTTGTGCTTTCGACTTTCTTTGCCCACGAACACTTTAGAGGTGAAATAGAAATGATATACAGCTAGTTTAAGCAAAGTTATAGCATATTCAATATATCTATGATCCTTTTCGAAATCTTTCGTATAAAATTGGGCGTGGACCTAATCCGATTTCGCTAATTTTTTTTCGAAATATTGCCTGTATTAATAGAAATATGTGTGCTGAATTTTATTTTGCTATCTTGAGCGGTGTTTGATTTATGATTAATAATATTTCCAAATTTGACTTAATCAAAAGTGGGCGGTGCCACGCCCTTTTTTTAAAATTTCTTCAGAAATTTATTTTTTGCCTTAACGCTAAGGTACACACCAAATTGTATCCTTATAGGTGTATTATGTACTGAATAATCACTCTTTTTGTATTTTCGAAAATATTATAGTGGGCGTGGCTTTTAACCGATTTTGCCTATTTTCAATAGCGTTCAGAGATAAGTAAAAAGGAACCTGCATACCAAGTTTCATTGAGATATCTCAAGATTTACTCAAGTTATCGTGTTTACAGACGGACGGACGGACGGACGGACATGGCTCAATCAATTTCTCTTTTCCTCCTGAACATTTTGATATACATAAGTCAATATCTATCTCGATTCGTTTATGCCGTTACGTACTACCGTTAGGCGAATGAAGTTAATATACCTTGTGTGCGAAGCACTACTAGGTATAAAAAAAAGGCAGTAGGGTGTTAACTACTTGCCCGTAAATCTTCCTTGTTTGTTATTCGATTTGCGTAATTTTTGGCAGGAGTATACTACATACTATTGGGAAGTGTCTCACTAAATTTCATTAAAATACATTCTTGAAATTCCAAGCAATCGCTTTTGAAAATAGCAGAGCTTTTATGCTAAAAAGTGGGCGGCGCCACGCCTACTTCACCAAAATCCACAAAATTTTTTTACAGTATAGTTTTGTTTAAAAAGGCTATTATGTGTGTAAAATCTTATTTATATAACTTATACAATTATGGAAATATCGCGATTTTAATTTTACGAAGAAATTTTTTAGAACTATGTTCAAAAAGTGGGCGTGTCCGTTCTCCGATTTTGTTTATTTTTTCAGCAAAGAGTTAGCTTTATATGTTGAACACTTTCTCTAAATATCGTTTCAATAAGTCAATTTTTACCGGAGTTATGGCATGGAAAGTTTTGTGGAATAATCCCCCATAAAGGGGCGGGGCCACGCCCATTTTCCAAAAATTTTGTGCTTTCGACTTTCTTTGCCCACGAACACTTTAGAGGTGAAATAGAAATGATATACAGCTAGTTTAAGCAAAGTTATAGCATATTCAATATATCTATGATCCTTTTCGAAATCTTTCGTATAAAATTGGGCGTGGACCTAATCCGATTTCGCTAATTTTTTTTCGAAATATTGCCTGTATTAATAGAAATATGTGTGCTGAATTTTATTTTGCTATCTTGAGCGGTGTTTGATTTTGATTAATAATATTTCCAAATTTGACTTAATCAAAAGTGGGCGGTGCCACGCCCTTTTTTAAACATTTCTTCAGAAATTTATTTTTTGCCTTAACGCTAAGGTACACACCAAATTTTATCCTTATAGGTGTATTATGTACTGAATAATCACTCTTTTTGTTTTTTCGAAAATATTATATATATAGAAAGTGGGCGTGGCTTTTAACCGATTTTGCCTATTTTCAATAGCGTTCAGAGATAAGTAAAAAGGAACCTGCATACCAAGTTTCATTGAGATATCTCAAGATTTACTCAAGTTATCGTGTTTACAGACGGACGGACGGACGGACGGACATGGCTCAATCAATTTCTCTTTTCCTCCTGAACATTTTGATATACATAAGTCAATATCTATCTCGATTCGTTTATGCCGTTACATACTACCGTTAGGCGAATGAAGTTAATATACCTTGTGTGCGAAGCACTACTAGGTATAAAAAAAAAGGCAGTAGGGTGTTAACTACTTGCCCGTAAATCTTCCTTGTTTGTTATTCGATTTGCGTAATTTTTGGCAGGAGTATACTACATACTATTGGGAAGTGTCTCACTAAATTTCATTGAAATACATTCTTGAAATTCCAAGCAATCGCTTTTGAAAATAGCAGAGCTTTTATGCTAAAAAGTGGGCGGCGCCACGCCTACTTCACCAAAATCCACAAAATTTTTTTACAGTATAGTTTTGTTTAAAAAGGCTATTATGTGTGTAAAATCTTATTTATATAACTTATACAATTATGGAAATATCGCGATTTTAATTTTACGAAGAAATTTTTTAGAACTATGTTCAAAAAGTGGGCGTGTCCGTTCTCCGATTTTGTTTATTTTTTCAGCAAAGAGTTAGCTTTATATGTTGAACACTTTCTCTAAATATCGTTTCAATAAGTCAATTTTTACCGGAGTTATGGCATGGAAAGTTTTGTGGAATAATCCCCCATAAAGGGGCGGGGCCACGCCCATTTTCCAAAAATTTTGTGCTTTCGACTTTCTTTGCCCACGAACACTTTAGAGGTGAAATAGAAATGATATACAGCTAGTTTAAGCAAAGTTATAGCATATTCAATATATCTATGATCCTTTTCGAAATCTTTCGTATAAAATTGGGCGTGGACCTAATCCGATTTCGCTAATTTTTTTTCGAAATATTGCCTGTATTAATAGAAATATGTGTGCTGAATTTTATTTTGCTATCTTGAGCGGTGTTTGATTTATGATTAATAATATTTCCAAATTTGACTTAATCAAAAGTGGGCGGTGCCACGCCCTTTTTTAAAAATTTGTTCAGAAATTTATTTTTTGCCTTAACGCTAAGGTACACACCAAATTGTATCCTTATAGGTGTATTATGTACTGAATAATCACTCTTTTTGTATTTTCGAAAATATTATATATATAGAAAGTGGGCGTGGCTTTTAACCGATTTTGCCTTTTTTCAATAGCGTTCAGAGATAAGTAAAAAGGAACCTGCATACCAAGTTTCATTGAGATATCTCAAGATTTACTCAAGTTATCGTGTTTACAGACGGACGGACGGACGGACGGACATGGCTCAATCAATTTCTCTTTTCCTCCTGAACATTTTGATATACATAAGTCAATATCTATCTCGATTCGTTTATGCCGTTACATACTACCGTTAGGCGAATGAAGTTAATATACCTTGTGTGCGAAGCACTACTAGGTATAAAAAGGCAGTAGGGTGTTAACTACTTGCCCGTAAATCTTCCTTGTTTGTTATTCGATTTGCGTAATTTTTGGCAGGAGTATACTACATACTATTGGGAAGTGTCTCACTAAATTTCATTGAAATACATTCTTGAAATTCCAAGCAATCGCTTTTGAAAATAGCAGAGCTTTTATGCTAAAAAGTGGGCGGCGCCACGCCTACTTCACCAAAATCCACAAAATTTTTTTACAGTATAGTTTTGTTTAAAAAGGCTATTATGTGTGTAAAATCTTATTTATATAACTTATACAATTATGGAAATATCGCGATGTTAATTTTACGAAGAAATTTTTTAGAACTATGTTCAAAAAGTGGGCGTGTCCGTTCTCCGATTTTGTTTATTTTTTCAGCAAAGAGTTAGCTTTATATGTTGAACACTTTCTCTAAATATCGTTTCAATAAGTCAATTTTTACCGGAGTTATGGCATGGAAAGTTTTGTGGAATAATCCCCCATAAAGGGGCGGGGCCACGCCCATTTTCCAAAAATTTTGTGCTTTCGACTTTCTTTGCCCACGAACACTTTAGAGGTGAAATAGAAATGATATACAGCTAGTTTAAGCAAAGTTATAGCATATTCAATATATCTATGATCCTTTTCGAAATCTTTCGTATAAAATTGGGCGTGGACCTAATCCGATTTCGCTAATTTTTTTTCGAAATATTGCCTGTATTAATAGAAATATGTGTGCTGAATTTTATTTTGCTATCTTGAGCGGTGTTTGATTTATGATTAATAATATTTCCAAATTTGACTTAATCAAAAGTGGGCGGTGCCACGCCCTTTTTTTAAAATTTCTTCAGAAATTTATTTTTTGCCTTAACGCTAAGGTACACACCAAATTGTATCCTTATAGGTGTATTATGTACTGAATAATCACTCTTTTTGTATTTTCGAAAATATTATATATATAGAAAGTGGGCGTGGCTTTTAACCGATTTTGCCTATTTTCAATAGCGTTCAGAGATAAGTAAAAAGGAACCTGCATACCAAGTTTCATTGAGATATCTCAAGATTTACTCAAGTTATCGTGTTTACAGACGGACGGACGGACGGACGGACATGGCTCAATCAATTTCTCTTTTCCTCCTGAACATTTTGATATACATAAGTCAATATCTATCTCGATTCGTTTATGCCGTTACATACTACCGTTAGGCGAATGAAGTTAATATACCTTGTGTGCGAAGCACTACTAGGTATAAAAAAAAAGGCAGTAGGGTGTTAACTACTTGCCCGTAAATCTTCCTTGTTTGTTATTCGATTTGCGTAATTTTTGGCAGGAGTATACTACATACTATTGGGAAGTGTCTCACTAAATTTCATTGAAATACATTCTTGAAATTCCAAGCAATCGCTTTTGAAAATAGCAGAGCTTTTATGCTAAAAAGTGGGCGGCGCCACGCCTACTTCACCAAAATCCACAAAATTTTTTTACAGTATAGTTTTGTTTAAAAAGGCTATTATGTGTGTAAAATCTAATTTATATAACTTATACAATTATGGAAATATCGCGATTTTAATTTTACGAAGAAATTTTTTAGAACTATGTTCAAAAAGTGGGCGTGTCCGTTCTCCGATTTTGTTTATTTTTTCAGCAAAGAGTTAGCTTTATATGTTGAACACTTTCTCTAAATATCGTTTCAATAAGTCAATTTTTACCGGAGTTATGGCATGGAAAGTTTTGTGGAATAATCCCCCATAAAGGGGCGGGGCCACGCCCATTTTCCAAAAATTTTGTGCTTTCGACTTTCTTTGCCCACGAACACTTTAGAGGTGAAATAGAAATGATATACAGCTAGTTTAAGCAAAGTTATAGCATATTCAATATATCTATGATCCTTTTCGAAATCTTTCGTATAAAATTGGGCGTGGACCTAATCCGATTTCGCTAATTTTTTTTCGAAATATTGCCTGTATTAATAGAAATATGTGTGCTGAATTTTATTTTGCTATCTTGAGCGGTGTTTGATTTATGATTAATAATATTTCCAAATTTGACTTAATCAAAAGTGGGCGGTGCCACGCCCTTTTTTAAAAATTTCTTCAGAAATTTATTTTTTGCCTTAACGCTAAGTGTTACGGCGAGCCCGGGTAATGGCGGGGTTGCTCGCACGTAATAATATGTAACGAAAAAGTGAAATAAAGGGCAGCGAGTGAATAAATAATAAAACACTGGATTTCAAATGTAAATACAATACAATAAGTGAATCTCTTTATTGAGTATAATGTACAACCTTAATTATTGGACAATTAAGGCGTACACGTACTAAATATTTATGGAAGTGGACGATTAATATTTTATAACCGTGGATAATCAAGTGAGTTTACGGAAATTGAAATTATTGAAAATGGAATTGATCTTACCTGGAGTGGCTGCTGTTGATTTGATTCGTGTTCAAAATCGAAGTGAAAGCGCCTTCAGATAAAACTTAGCTCTGTACCGCCGCCGAATGCCTACTTTCGTAGGATTCGAAGGGGTAAGAGCTGTTATCGGGCGAAAAGATAACAACAAAGTCGCGCGGGCAGATACTAGTAACTATTACGAGGGGCGACCGATATATTTAGGCCGATGGCCTAAACATGCCGGCCCCCCTTGCGACAAGCAACATTAAAAGAAAGAAAAAAGGATACAACCAGAATCACCAGCAGCCATGCCAGACTAATTATTAAAACTTAAACTATGACTATGCGTCTTCTTCCTGAGCCCTTGCTCTGCTCGTAGCTTCCGGCGGACACCTGTGGTGGACGAAAAAAAGGTAATTAGTACATTAACGTGGTTTTGCCTCAACCGCTCTTCAACCGCCATCCCACGATATTTCTGGCAAAATCGGATGCCATGGTTATTACCGCATAACCGACAGGGGATGGTGAGCGGGCGAGACCTTTGCTCGGTTTTTACGCGTGTTGCGGTGTAGCGAGTCATGCTAAAACAATAGAAATCCCATTAATACCTGTGGGTGGCTTGTGTACCTGTGTAGTTGGGTGGCTTGTATACCTAACCATGAATATTTACTTTTCCGTATAAATTGTGTCTACCTTCAATTGGGTAAGTTTGGCATTTTGTTCGGCATTTTGTTTGGCATTTTGGTTGGCAATTTTTCCCTATCTGGCAGCTTTGTCACGAGTGACAACTCCCTGCAACCCCAGAACACAGTACATAATGGTGAGTGTAGTAACTCGTTGGAGCCCGAAATGTAATATTTGTCGGTAACCTGGCGTAATACGGGAGAAATGGGCCGAGGTCCTGCAACTTTTGTTGTAGTTTGGCTATCATTAAGCGGTATGTGCATGCATTTGCTCTGAAAAGACTAAGTGTGTAGTCTCATCACGGCTGGTTCTTGAGTGTTGGATAACCAGCTGATCGACACCGTGTTCAATCAGCTCGTAACTCACCCACATTTGCGATTTTACAGACGTGGTCAGCAACTCTGTGCTGCCACATCCCATCATTTACACAGAAAAATGTAAAATTTGTCAAAACGTGACAAAGGAATAGTGAAAAGGTTGCACAGATAGAAATCTCGGTACAGATTTAATGTGCCTGGGGTAACTGAAATCGCAAGTGTGAAATAGAAATAGTGAAAAAGCCGTGGAAATGGAGCATATATAGGGGTATGTATCGTTGTTGATAGGTTAAACCCTATAAACCAGGCCTGGGCAGCTTTGCCCGCGGTTCGACGTCGTGTATACATATACCAGATGTTCGACGCTTCTTTTAGTTGTGTCGAACATTTACCAAATGGTTTGAAACACGATTCAAACTTTATCAGTGCTGCCGTGTGTATTGATTCAGATCAAGAAATATACTTTTCCTCGCCGAATTTCAGTATAAGTTTGGATATGTTTTTAGCAAAAAGAAGTTATGATATGAAAGTAATATGTTTTGAATATGGAAAAATACAACGTTTTCCGCTAGTGATATTCGAGATTCTTACAGCTCCTAGAAATGTACCAGCTTTAGCGTGCATATTAGAGTGGACATTTTTTGTATGGAGAAAAAAAACTCCCCCTAAAATTATTCCTTTGTATGTATATAAGACATTCCCATAGTCTTGGACAGTTATATTAAGGGGAAGGCGTGGTAGATTGGCCTCAAATTTAGGGTGCCCCGATGGAGAAAAAAATTTTTTTTCTTTATATCTAACTAGCAAACCCGGCAGACGTTGTCCTGCCTAACCATTTACTTGTCTGCATTTATAAAATTTTACTCTCCACGCTCATTTAAGCTCCGAATCCCCCTTCCCGGCGCCCCACCTTCATGCTTTACATATGCTTTCCATTTTTCATATTGTTTATTTTTTATGAATCAAACTTTTGAAGGAGTAAGACCGAAAACATAATTTTTTTAAATCACCATAATGTACATAGGGTATTTTACAAGATACATTATTATTATTTTTAGTAGGGTGTGGCAGCACTGAATGAGTGATGCATGTTTGAAGCAACCAGTTGTATGACCTACATACAGTATTCCCCGGATAATTTCAAAATAATGCGGCTGAATATTATCAACCTCCAGCACAAAGAGCTCTGAAAGCCAAAAAAGTAAAATAGATATATTGATATTGAAAAAATTATTTATCAAAATATAGAAAATTTGTAATTTTCCCACAATTAAACTTTTTTGAACTGGATACAACTTTTTCTATTATTACTAAAATTTGTTAAGTGTGCACATATCAAAATGAAAACAAAACTTAAAAAAAAAAAAAATATATACAAAAAAAATATGTAAAAAAAAATATATAAAAAAAAAATATATAAAAAATTTAAAAAATAAAAATTATGTTCAGGTAATCCCTGACTAATTCACTTAAATTCGGACATGAAGTTCCTCAGAATTTGCTGATTTCCTTATTTTTCATTTATTTTTTTTATACTTTGGAATTGAAATCCAGAATGGAATGCATTATTTGCATATTATGCAGTTTTAGTATTTTTTTTTTACTTCATTTATTAAAATAAAAGATTTTTTGATCCGTTTTTGCTAAAATAACAAAATCTTCTAATGAATGCTAAAAGTCATTGTTTCTTTTCGTTTACGTACTCCATATCGAGGCTTCACAGCATTTCGTTTGAGCAAACTGTTGCTTCATACTTTTTGACTTGTTCGCACTCACACAGTGACATTAATTACACACATACTACCAAAGAGCTCTGCCGAAGCTGCCCACCCCTGCTATAAACCATCATGCTCAAGAGGACGTGTTTCTCGCCCGTATGATACGGCGTACGGCACATTCGTGTTGCCGCGGATGTGCTTACAACATTATGCCGCAGCTCGCCTACAACACGGCTCAGTTACGAAAGTACTTGCCCAAAAGTACTCATATATTTACGTAAAAATATTTTCCATTCTGCCATACCAAATAAAATGGGAAATTTTTCCGGTAAATTAAAGGGGGCGATTTTAGAATGGGGTCCCATTGGTAGAGAATGCCGGGTATTTCAGGATGGTAGAGGGACCTCTCCTGATCACAAGTATATATATCATAGGGTGCGGAAAGGTACCACTTTTATTGCAAAATTCATGGGACACCATTCTAAATCGCAGCCGAATTAAATTGTCCAGTGGACAAGTAAGACCTTCAATAAACGGCTGATTGAAGTATTTTTCCGGACGTCGTAGTTCATAATTTAAAGTTAATAAATGCATATTCCCACTTGACGTACACATTCATAATGGCCAAGACTTCACCTGGCCCAAGTGAAATCAATCCACCCGCACAATACGGCACGCTACGAAAAAGTGGTGGATTTTTTCAACGAGTACATACCCGTTACGATCATGTGTGGGTACCGATCGTTACGCGAAGTGGCCACGCTAATTCATTCAGCACTACATACATTCCTGAATGAAATGTCATTAATGGAAAAAATTGTAGCGGGGTAAGTAGTAAAGTTGTGAATTTTATTTTTATTGTAATTATAATGCGTTTTCTTTGTTTCTTTTATTTTCAGGTGGCAGGTGGATCATTGGGAATTGCAGCAGTGGATACATGGCGGATTTCAAGGTAAGTATAAGTTTACGCTGCCGAAATCCTGTATCGTTTCGGCAGCGTTGAAAACCATGTATGTACGTGTGTGTATCACTCGCTGTGGTGGCCGGCGCCCAGCGATGGATACACACATGAAAATTATTCATATATTCGATTCTAATTCTTTGTTATTTTTCAGGTTTTATGGGCAGCTTTCTATATGTCCCATCAATGAGCAGCCAAACATATGCTCCATCAATGGGCAGCTTTCTATATGCCCCAACGGTGCATGGCACACAAATGTGACGCACATTAATGCCCTTTTGTGGCATGGCGCATGGGCGGGTGGTAAATTGTATTGATGCGCCGGGGGTCTAAAAATGCTCTTAGTTCGATATTGCAGTAGGGTGTGGAACACCCACAACGGCAACAAGAAGACGCAAGTGATTAGTAGCGTAGTAGTAGTAGTAGATCATGGTTATGGTGGGACGTTCAAGCAAGCACCATCAACATCCTCAACTACGTCGAATGCAACTGCGTCAACAACTGTGGTGCTGGTCGACGGGATTACCACAATTCACTTCCATTCAAATGGTGCTGGTGAATATGGAAGTAATGTGGTTTTGTTAATTTTGGGTTATTTATGGTATTTCTTAGTTCCTAAATCTTCTAGAAATTAGAAAAGAAAGCGAAGGGTAAAACAAACAAGATGTCAACACGTCACAAAGAGGCAGCAAGCTCCAGCTCTGAAGAGGTTGACAGTGCGGAGGAGGATCGGTTGAAAGATCTTAAAGAGCGTGATGAATTTGCTGAGCGTCTTAAGAAGCGAGATGAGGGTAAAACGCGTAAACTACTGGAATCCAGCTCTAGTCGTAAAGCTATCGAGGAAGCTGCAAAAAGACTAAAGCTTGAACATGAAGATCGAGATAAAATCTTGCCACAGCTGCGCATCCAGTCACGCCGCAAGTATTTGGAGAAACGAAAGGACGATAAAGTCGCGGAATTAGAGGCAGACATATTGGATGATGAATATTTGTTTGATGATAAAATGTAAGTTTCAATATACAATTTGCACAAGTTAATGAAGCTAGTTTTGCACTTTTCACAGCTTAACTAACCGAGACCGCGAGGAAAGGGAATACAAAAAGCAGTTGCTACAAATACCTAAAGAACATGAACGGGCGCGGGAATTAGAACGTATTCAACGGTATGTCATGAATCCAAGGGTATGGATGCCACGGAGCATCGTGATTGCGGGTGAGTTATATGAGTAGGTTTGTTATTATCTTGTTTGTGTATTGTGGGATTTTGATAGGAAGGTTTTTGGTTCGCATCACGACCATCTACTTAAGTTCTTGTTTTTAATATTATGGTTTATAATAAACTAGTAGGTAACTCCCGATAATCGGGTGGGGTTTTTTTTGAAAAAATGTTAAAGTAAACTTTAAACGCTAATATCTTATGAACAAATCAACCAATTGGAATTTTTGTAATTTTGGGCAAACATGCTCATGACAAGCTTTCATTTGATACACATTTCATTTATGTACGTATTGTAGTTTCGTCTAGCTAAGCGCCTTGTTTTAGAATAATACTATAGATTCTTACTGGTGCAAGAGACGATAAAGGGCCAAGTTTTGGGGTGCTGTTGGCAATTTTGTGCATTTTTTCTGGGAAGCCTTTCATGACGCCCGTTTTTAAAAAGCCTTTCCAAATAATTTCTTATGTTGCCTGTATGGGGACTCGAACCTAGGTCTTTCTGTGTGGCCGTCAGACCACAATGTCCATATAACAACGTACATACCGATGTACGATTTAAAACATTATTTTTGAAAACAGAGATTTTTCACCTCTCTGACTGTTTACCTCAAGTTATTTCTCCAAGGCTACCACACCATAGGAGCAACATATCTAAACGTTTGTGTAATTTTTTGTTACATCCTCATTTGGAGACCATTTACTTTTTACGCTTGGAAAGTATTGTTTAATAAACTAGCTTATTTCTTTGTTTATTAGGCAATATTGCCTGCAAAGACTTCACGGTATTAAAAAAGATACCCATGTGCCGAATTTAGCACCATAGATATGTCATAAAGGTGGTTTATTTATCAAATGTGGTGTGCATAAATAGACCCATAAACATGGCAGAAACGAACGTAACTGGTTCCATTATTATTGAGAACAATATATGTATTCGTGGGGGTCCATTTCTTTTGATGAAATGGCTAAAAACTTACGGATCAGGGCATGATTTTTTCCTCTTCGATTCCTAGATTGTTTTCCAAATTTTATTTAAAAATCTTCGATTTCGAAGTCGCGAAGGCGTATTTCAGGAGCCAAAATTTTTCATTTTGTTGAATTTTGTAAGACTCTTAAGTTAATAACACGGTTATTTAAGAGCCAAAATTCTTCATTTGTTGAATTTTGTAAGTCTCCAGTACCTCAAACTGTTGATGTAGATGAGAAATTGGGATTTTCGTCTAGGGCCCCCTTATGATTCTGGGGGGTACTCTTGTTGTCTTGTGGGTGTGTGTAAATGGGAATGAATGCTATGCTTGGGTGATATGCGGCGAGTTGTTGCCGCAAAATTCTCAACTTCTGTGGCAGATCGGTTCGTCCGTCTGCGGTAGGGTTTCGGTTGGCCTCGTTCCGTTTGAACGAGTGCGTTTATTTTCTTGTGGCTGATCGGTCCTTCCGATTGCGGTAGGGTTCGGTGGCCTCGTTACATGTGAACGAGTGTGTTTGAATTTTTGGGCGATAGGCTCACTTGTTTGGTGAGCAATACGGTGGTAATTCGGTTTGTTGTAGCTAGGAGAGGGATGCATTTCGTTGGACGAAGGCGTTGAGTGCGCCTTCAAGTTCTCTAATCCGAATAGTAATTAGAAGTGGAATTAGAGAGACTTAGAAGTGGAATATCACTCCCTCCCTCCATCCTGACTGACGGGTGGAAGTAGAACCAATTTTGCGATTGGCCTAGTAGTTCGGCCCCTGGCGGTGTCTAGTTCGACGACTCGAATTCGCTTATCCGGTCCATAATGTAGGTCTGCGATCCGGCCTAACCTCCATTCGTTGGGAGGTAAGTTGTCCTCCTTTAGGACAACTAGGTCCCCTTGCTTCAAATTGGCTTGTGGATGTTTCCATTTGACGCGTTTCTGCAGCTCGGTGAGATATTCGGTTTTCCATCTTTTGCAAAACGTTTGGTGTAATGCCTTGAGTTTTTCCCATCTGTTGACGAGTGAAGCACGATGCTCGCTGACGTCGATCTCGGGTGGTGCTAAAAGATGCCCTCCAACGAGGAAATGTCCTGGGGTAAGCGGTTCCAAGTTCGACGGTTCGTTGGAAGATGGCGTCAAGGGTCGCGAGTTGAGGCAAGACTCGATTCGACAGAGGAGGGTGCTGAATTCTTCTAGGGTGAATTTATGATCGGAAGCGATCTTCTTAAAGTGGTTTTTAAAACTTTTGACCCCCGCTTCCCAAAGTCCACCCATATGAGGAGCACCTGCTGGTATGAAGTGCCAGGTGAGGGTTTGATGACAATATTTCGAAAGGGTCTGGTTGCGGGCGTCCGCTAGAAAAGACTTGAACTCTGATCGGAGAGCTCGAGATGCACCGACGAAGTTCGTTCCATTATCGGAGTGTATGTTTTTTGGACATCCTCGTCTGGCAAAAAACCTATCAAAAGCTGCCAGGAACGCGGCAGTACTAAGGTCACTAGTGGCCTCCAAATGAATGGCCTTGGTCGTAAAGCATACGAAGAGGCACACGTAGCCCTTGGACATGCGACATCCTCTGCCGCTGTAGGATTTGATATCAAAGGGTCCGGCGAAATCTACCCCGGTGTTGGTAAAAGCTCGGGAAAAGGTAGTGCGTGCGGAAGGAAGGTCCCCCATTAATTGGGTCTGTACTCGGTGTCGAAAGATGGTACAGACCTTACAGTTGTGGATAGTAGATCTAATCATGTTTTTAACCTTTGGAACCCAGTATTGCGTGCGGATAAGCCGTAGCATTACTTGGTTTTCTCCGTGTAGGGAGATCTTGTGGACAAACTGGACCAGAAGACGGGTAAAATGACACGCGTAAGGGAGGATAATTGGGTGACGTTCATTATAAGGCAGATCAAGGGATGCAGACAGACGGCCGCCCACCCGCAAGATGTTACAGCTATCGATGAAGGGGTTGAGAGGCAGGACTTCGCTTTTGGTCCCAATAGGTTTTCCGGATTTTAAATTCCCTACTTCCTCAGAATAATGTTTCTGTTGGTAGATAGATATAAGACGTTGAGTCGTAGCCTTAATTTCGTCGGGCGAAATGAGGTATGACTCCGCTTTAAAAGTGGATTTCGTTTTGGGACTCGTTCTTTGAGAGAATCTCATAACATATGATATGACCCTCAAAGCTCTTGAAAAATCGGAAAATCTATCGAGAATGTCCTCTCTATTGTTTGTTTGCGTAGTTGCGTGAATTTGTACTCTCTTTTCCTCGATGTTTGTACCATACTCTTTTTCTTCTTGGCTACAAGAAGACAAGACTAAATGGCCAGCCCAAGAAAAAGAGTATGGTACAAACATCGAGGAAAAGGGAGGATAATTGGGTGACGTTCATTATAAGGCAGATCAAGGGATGCAGACAGACGGCCGCCCACCCGCAAGATGTTACAGCTATCGATGAAGGGGTTGAGAGGCAGGACTTCGCTTTTGGTCCCAATAGGTTTTCCGGATTTTAAATTCCCTACTTCCTCAGAATAATGTTTCTGTTGGTAGATAGATATAAGACGTTGAGTCGTAGCCTTAATTTCGTCGGGCGAAATGAGGTATGACTCCGCTTTAAAAGTGGATTTCGTTTTGGGACTCGTTCTTTGAGAGAATCTCATAACATATGATATGACCCTCAAAGCTCTTGAAAAATCGGAAAATCTATCGAGAATGTCCTCTCTATTGTTTGTTTGCGTAGTTGCGTGAATTTGTACTCTCTTTTCCTCGATGTTTGTACCATACTCTTTTTCTTGGGCTGGCCATTTAGTCTTGTCTTCTTGTAGCCAAGAAGGTCCCTGCCACCACAAGACGTTGTCGACTAGATCCCTCGCTGGTAGTCCCCTGCTGGCCAGGTCTGCTGGGTTTGATGCGGAATCCACGTGTCGCCAAGCTTTATTTCCTACCTTTTCTACGATTTTTGTTACTCTGTGCGCCACGAACGTGGACCAAGAGCACGGTGGTTTTCGGATCCATGCTAGGACGATGGTTGAATCCGTCCATAGGTGCACGTTGAATGCGCCTAAGTTAAGGTTTTCGATGACGGTTTCTAAGGTTTCGGCGAGCAAAACCGCTCCACACAATTCCAATCGGGGTAATGAAATGGTCTTCACTGGGGCTACCCTCGTTTTCGCCATTAGCAGATTAACGTAAACCTGATCTTTCATTTGCACCCTTAAAAAAACTGTGGCTGCATATGCTTTTTCGGAGGCATCGCAGAATCCGTGTATTTCCACGTCGTTGGATGGCGTGAAGTACACCCATCGTGGAATCCGAATGTTATTGATTTTATTGTAGTCGTGCATAAAGCTTTGCCACCTATCTAAAGTTTGATCAGATACTCTCTCGTCCCAGTCAGTCCCCTCTAGCCAAATGTTTTGCATGATCATTTTGGCTACTATGATGACTGGGCCCAGCCATCCCAATGGATCGAAGAGTTTAGCGATGGCTGAGAGTATCGCCCGTTTAGTAATGCTATCCTTATTTTCGATGGGTTTAGCTGTAAAATAAAACTGATCAGAGTGCGCGTTCCAACGGATTCCGAGTGTTTTGACCGTACTGGAGTCTTCGAACTCCAAAAAGTCCTCGTTTAGTCGATGATGTTTGGGTATTCCCTGTAGTATTTTGTTGCAATTCGAGGTCCATTTTCGAAGGGATAAGCCCGCGGACTGTAATGCACGCGTAATTTCATCGCGAGCCTTGATAGCGTAGTCGATAGTATGCCCTCCTGAGAGAACATCATCGACGTACATACTTGTACGCAGGATATTTGCTGCGATGGGTAATGACGTCTCCACGTCGTCCGCTAGCTGATGCAGCGTTCGGATGGCTAAGTATGGAGCACAGTTAACTCCAAAGGTTACCGTCTGTAACTCGTAGACGGTGATAGGATTCTCAGGTCTGGTCCGGAAAACTATTCGTTGAAATTTGGTCTGATTGGGTTTGACCCATATCTGACGATACATCTTTTCGATGTCGCTATTAAACACATATTTATAGAATCTCCATCTGAGGAGCAGTATTGTTAAATCGGCCTGAAGTACTGGACCTGGATGTAGTACGTCGTTAAGACTGATGCCATTAGCGGTCGGACACGATGCGTTGAATACCACCCGGACTTTAGTAGTTGTGCTTTCTTCCTTTATGACAGCATGATGAGGCAAGAAGTAGCAATCCGTAGATAGGGGTGGGACGATTGAAGGGACCTTGGACATATGTCCTAATGTTTCGTACTCCGCTAGTACTCTGTTATATTCTTTATGTAGGTCCGGTGTCTTAGAGAGACGGGTCTCATTTCTGTAAAATTGAGAGCAAACACCCTTTAGAGAAGGCCCTAAGCAGACGTTACTAGGGAAATCTTGTTTAAATGGAAGGGCAACTGTATACTTCCCATCAGGGCCCCGTTCAGTTGTAGCCTTGAAAAGTTCCTCGCAATAGGCGTTATCCTCGTTCAGTGCCTTTTTCTTAGGCACATCTTCCAACTCCCAGAAAGCGGTTAACTGTTTGGCTAGGCTTATTTCGTTGAAAAATGATACCCTATTATTGGTTGGCTGTGCTGCCTCGGCCCTGCCGGTTAATATCCAACCGAAGACGGTTTCTTGGGCAAGAAGCGTGTTCATAACGTTCTTCCTTATACCGCTTAAGATTATTTTTGCGTAAATGTCGCCTCCTAGGATGAGGTCGACTGGCTCATTAGCGAAGAACCTCTTATCTGCTAAAATCAAGTCCGGGAAAGCTTGCTGGGTCAACGCGCTGACTTGGCAAGTTGGAAGATTCCCGGTGAGTTGTGGTAGGACTAGGACCATTGTATCGATGTTGACTAGAGGATTGATAAGGGAACCTATTGTAATAACACACGACTCTTTGACTTGCGCTGACGGCGTATTGTTTATACCCGATACTTGAATGTTCAGGCGTTTAGATGGCAGGTTTATTCTTTTCTTCAGCCCTTCGGTTATGAACGAGCATTCAGAACCGGAGTCAATAAGTGCCCTGGCCGAGAAATCCACTCCATTATAGTGGATTTTTACACGTGCAGTTCCCAACAATACCCCCTTAGTTGTATTCGCATGTAATGTAGAAACATTATTAATGTTTTCGTTTCTATTTGCAGATTCAAGCCTTGCTCTAGCCTGATGTGAAGTTGTGGGTCTATCGTCAGATGTGTTTTGCCGCCACCTCTGGTTCGTTGCTTTTGGCTGAGCTGTTGCCAGATGGAGTAAGGTGTTGTGCCTTGCGTGACACGAGCTGCAGTTAAAGGAACTCGTGCATCGTGTCACCGTGTGTCCAGCCGACAGGCAGTTCAAGCAACAGTTGTTGCTCTTGATGTAGGCTATTCTCTCTGATATGGTTAGCCCACGGAATTTTTGGCAATTTCGTAATTTGTGCTCCCTACTGTTGCACATTTTACACGAAGCTGTTGGGGTGCTGGCTTGGTATACTCCAAGTTTCGCCGGCGTTTGCCGTGTATTATTTTGACTCCTGGATTCTGTCAAAGATTTGCTACCCCTGAGGTCAGAAACAGTTTCCAACGTTTGGAAGCGGTTGGAGAGGAACTTGTCCATATCTTCCCATTTTGGTATCTCTGTTTTGTTCTCAATGGTCTGTTCCCAGAGAGCCAGAGTACACTCGGGAAGTTTGGTGGAGCATAAATATGTAATTATTGCATCCCAGTTGGATATGTCAATTTGATGACATTGAAGTGCTGAAATGCAATTATTTATGTCTCTTTGTAATTGTTTTATTTTTGTACCGCATTCCTTTTCTACCGCGGTCAGGCTGAATAGGGATTTCAGCTGGGTATTGACCAGGATACGTTTGTTTTCGTACCTGTCGCTCAAATTCTTCCATGCTGTAGTGAAGCCTTCGTTGGTCAATGGACACCTTCGAACTATTTCCTTTGCCTCCCCTTGGGTTTTTTGGTTGAGGTGATACAATTTCTCAACCGGGGTAAGGCGTTTGTTTAGGATGTATATGGCCGTGAACATGTCTCTAAATGTTGGCCATGATAAATAATCACCCTTAAACACATCGGTGTCGCAGGGCGGAAGACGAATATTAGACTCACGACTGGATGTTTCACTATCTTTTGGAGGTGGTAATGGCTGCGCTGATAGCTTTTCCACCTGCGCATTCATAGATGCCATGCATTTCATATAGCATGCGAAACACGCCTTGTTTTTTTGCTTTATGGACTGCAAATCTTCCTTACTGGTCTTGTCTGAGGCCAGAAGGCTGTCGTAAGACGATTTCGTTTTCTTCCATAATGCCTTCAGCTCCTCTTGCTGTATTGCAAGGGTGTATTTGTCCATTTCTTCTATGGTCTGCGAGCTGAATTCTTGCTCGAACTCCACTATGCAGTCGGATTGCCGAATATAGGTCTCCATTCTCTTTATATGTTTGAATATTTTGTATATTTACAGTGAAACCAAGAGCGGACAGTAATGACTCAGGAAGGTATTTTGCTTTGGGATAAGCGAAGTTTTTATAAAACGATGATATGGATTGGAATCTCTGGAGATTTGGTGTATAAATTATGTGATAGACAAAATATGTTTTTGAAAATGTGTGTGAAACCGATCTAACTCTCTGAAGATTTAGAGTATCAACAACAGTGTAAAAGAAACAGATAGAAATCTCTGAAGATTGAATGTTTCAAAAGACAAAAATATGTCTTTAAAAGTGCTTGTGAAACCGAACAAAATCTATGAAGATTCAAAGTATTAACAATAGTGTATATGAAACAGATAGAAATCTCTGACGATTAAATGTTTCAATAGACAAAAATATGTCTTTAAAAGTGCGTGTGAAACCGATCTAAAACTCTGAAGATTTAGAGTATCAACCACAGTGTATAAAGAAACAGATAGAAATCTCTGAAGATTTTATGTTTCAAAAGTGTTTATGGAACGAGTAAACCTCTGAAGATTTAGTGAACTAATAAACGTGTGTATAGCGCTGGTAAAAATCTCTGAAGATTTGATGTGCTTCCAAGTGTATGGTGATAACAAATAAAAGTCTCTGAAGACCTAATGTATCAACAAAGTGTATGTGGCACAGATAGAAATCTCGGTACAGATTTAATGTGCTTCGGGTATTTGAACCCTGTTTAGCCAAACCAAGTAAAATAAAGTGCAATTTCCAAGAAAAAACTAACGCAGTTGTATTTGTCCAGATAATCGTGGACTAGTGTAATTATTTATTAAAAAATTTTTGAACGATACAATTGATGTATTAAATTAAACGACACTTATTGCCTGTGTACGCTTTAAGTATTTATGCCCACAAGCCACCCAACGTTGTGATGAGTATATAGAATGATTGATGTGATGTGAACTTTGTGATGGATCGCTCTTTAAAAAGCATCAACTAAGTGAAATTTTAAAGTAATTTGGTGAAAATTTCCACAGGATGTGGTCGAACAGAGATATATTCAGTGCAGTGATACGTCTATATATAAAAAAAACAAAAAAAATTCACTGACTGCTTGCCTTGAGCTGTGTCGGATAAGTCTTACCACTGGAGGGGGACTTAACCGATAGTCAAAAGGCGAAAGTGTGCTATCGAGAACACGGCGTATTCACTTACTTTGTTTCCAAAAAAGAAATCACTCACAAAGTTCACTACGTTTTGCACGTATAAAAAAAAAATGGTGCAAGAACTAAAACCAACCACGTACCTTGAGTGATGAAAAACTGATGTAATGGACTGTATTTGTGTTGAGAGCAGATGGACTGTAGTGATTGGTGTGATGTGTTGATGTGGACTGATGGTATGATGTGATGATGTCATGATGTGATGATGTGATGAAATGTGAGTACTGGATGTCAATGTGAATGTGTTGGTGTCACTCGCTGTTGTTGATGGCTAGTCGCTCGCTTGTTTGTATAAAGTTGTATTAATTTATTGTATTGAATTTCAAACTGTTGCGGTGGACTTTTCTTGATGCTGGATTTTTATATTCTGTTTTTTAAGATGTGGTTTTTTATATGCTGGATTTCTATTTGCTGGATTTTTTGGATTTCCAGGCGCGATGGACCAAATGTTACGGCGAGCCCGGGTAATGGCGGGGTTGCTCGCACGTAATAATATGTAACGAAAAAGTGAAATAAAGGGCAGCGAGTGAATAAATAATAAAACACTGGATTTCAAATGTAAATACAATACAATAAGTGAATCTCTTTATTGAGTATAATGTACAACCTTAATTATTGGACAATTAAGGCGTACACGTACTAAATATTTATGGAAGTGGACGATTAATATTTTATAACCGTGGATAATCAAGTGAGTTTACGGAAATTGAAATTATTGAAAATGGAATTGATCTTACCTGGAGTGGCTGCTGTTGATTTGATTCGTGTTCAAAATCGAAGTGAAAGCGCCTTCAGATAAAACTTAGCTCTGTACCGCCGCCGAATGCCTACTTTCGTAGGATTCGAAGGGGTAAGAGCTGTTATCGGGCGAAAAGATAACAACAAAGTCGCGCGGGCAGATACTAGTAACTATTACGAGGGGCGACCGATATATTTAGGCCGATGGCCTAAACACTAAGGTACACACCAAATTTTATCCTTATAGGTGTATTATGTACTGAATAATCACTCTTTTTGTATTTTCGAAAATATTATATATATAGAAAGTGGGCGTGGCTTTTAACCGATTTTGCCTATTTTCAATAGCGTTCAGAGATAAGTAAAAAGGAACCTGCATACCAAGTTTCATTGAGATATCTCAAGATTTACTCAAGTTATCGTGTTTACAGACGGACGGACGGACGGACGGACATGGCTCAATCAATTTCTCTTTTCCTCCTGAACATTTTGATATACATAAGTCAATATCTATCTCGATTCGTTTATGCCGTTACATACTACCGTTAGGCGAATGAAGTTAATATACCTTGTGTGCGAAGCACTACTAGGTATAAAAAGGCAGTAGGGTGTTAACTACTTGCCCGTAAATCTTCCTTGTTTGTTATTCGATTTGCGTAATTTCTGGCAGGAGTATACTACATACTATTGGGAAGTGTCTCACTAAATTTCATTGAAATACATTCTTGAAATTCCAGGCAATCGCTTTTGAAATAGAAGAGCTTTTATGCTAAAAAGTGGGCGGCGCCACGCCTACTTCGCCAAAATCCACAAAATTTTTTTACAGTTTAGTTTTGTTTAAAAAGGCTATTATGTGTGTAAAATCTTATTTATATAACTTATACAATTATGGAAATATCGCGATTTTAATTTTACGAAGAAATTTTTAGAACTATGTTCAAAAAGTGGGCGTGTCCGTTCACCGATTTTGTTTATTTTTTCAGCAAAGAGTTAGCTTTATATGTTGAACACTTTCTCTAAATATCGTTTCAATAAGTCAATTTTTACCGGAGTTATGGCATGGAAAGTTTTGTGGAATAATCCCCCATAAAGGGGCGGGGCCACGCCCATTTTCCAAAAATTTTGTGCTTTCGACTTTCTTTGCCCACGAACACTTTAGAGGTGAAATAGAAATGATATACAGCAAGTTTAAGCAAAGTTATAGCATATTCAATTTATCCATGATCCTTTTCGAAATCTTTGGTATAAAATTGGGCGTGGACCTAATCCGATTACGCTAATTTTTTTTCGAAATATTGCCTGTATTAATAGAAATATGTGTGCTGAATTTTATTTTGCTATCTTGAGCGGTGTTTGATTTATGATTAATAATATTTCCAAATTTGACTTAATCAAAAGTGGGCGGTGCCACGCCCTTTTTTAAAAATTTCTTCAGAAATTTATTTTTTGCCTTAACGCTAAGGTACACACCAAATTTTATCCTTATAGGTGTATTATGTACTGAATAATCACTCTTTTTGTATTTTCGAAAATATTATATATATAGAAAGTGGGCGTGTCTTTTAACCGATTTTGCCTATTTTCAATAGCGTTCAGAGATAAGTAAAAAGGAACCTGCATACCAAGTTTCATTGAGATATCTCAAGATTTACTCAAGTTATCGTGTTTACAGACGGACGGACGGACGGACGGACGGACGGACATGGCTCAATCAATTTCTCTTTTCCTCCTGAACATTTTGATATACATAAGTCAATATCTATCTCGATTCGTTTATGCCGTTACATACTACCGTTAGGCGAATGAAGTTAATATACCTTGTGTGCGAAGCACTACTAGGTATAAAAAAAAGGCAGTAGGGTGTTAACTACTTGCCCGTAAATCTTCCTTGTTTGTTATTCGATTTGCGTAATTTTTGGCAGGAGTATACTACATACTATTGGGAAGTGTCTCACTAAATTTCATTGAAATACATTCTTGAAATTCCAAGCAATCGCTTTTGAAAATAGCAGAGCTTTTATGCTAAAAAGTGGGCGGCGCCACGCCTACTTCACCAAAATCCACAAAATTTTTTTACAGTATAGTTTTGTTTAAAAAGGCTATTATGTGTGTAAAATCTTATTTATATAACTTATACAATTATGGAAATATCGCGATTTTAATTTTACGAAGAAATTTTTTAGAACTATGTTCAAAAAGTGGGCGTGTCCGTTCTCCGATTTTGTTTATTTTTTCAGCAAAGAGTTAGCTTTATATGTTGAACACTTTCTCTAAATATCGTTTCAATAAGTCAATTTTTACCGGAGTTATGGCATGGAAAGTTTTGTGGGATAATCCCCCATAAAGGGGCGGGGCCACGCCCATTTTCCAAAAATTTTGTGCTTTCGACTTTCTTTGCCCACGAACACTTTAGAGGTGAAATAGAAATGATATACAGCTAGTTTAAGTAAAGTTATAGCATATTCAATATATCTATGATCCTTTTCGAAATCTTTCGTATAAAATTGGGCGTGGACCTAATCCGATTTCGCTAATTTTTTTTCGAAATATTGCCTGTATTAATAGAAATATGTGTGCTGAATTTTATTTTGCTATCTTGAGCGGTGTTTGATTTATGATTAATAATATTTCCAAATTTGACTTAATCAAAAGTGGGCGGTGCCACGCCCTTTTTAAAAATTTCTTCAGAAATTTATTTTTTGCCTTAACGCTAAGGTACACACCAAATTTTATCCTTATAGGTGTATTATGTACTGAATAATCACTCTTTTTGTATTTTCGAAAATATTATATATATAGAAAGTGGGCGTGTCTTTTAACCGATTTTGCCTATTTTCAATAGCGTTCAGAGATAAGTAAAAAGGAACCTGCATACCAAGTTTCATTGAGATATCTCAAGATTTACTCAAGTTATCGTGTTTACAGACGGACGGACGGACGGACGGACGGACGGACATGGCTCAATCAATTTCTCTTTTCCTCCTGAACATTTTGATATACATAAGTCAATATCTATCTCGATTCGTTTATGCCGTTACATACTACCGTTAGGCGAATGAAGTTAATATACCTTGTGTGCGAAGCACTACTAGGTATAAAAAGGCAGTAGGGTGTTAACTACTTGCCCGTAAATCTTCCTTGTTTGTTATTCGATTTGCGTAATTTCTGGCAGGAGTATACTACATACTATTGGGAAGTGTCTCACTAAATTTCATTGAAATACATTCTTGAAATTCCAGGCAATCGCTTTTGAAAATAGAAGAGCTTTTATGCTAAAAAGTGGGCGGCGCCACGCCTACTTCGCCAAAATCCACAAAATTTTTTTACAGTTTAGTTTTGTTTAAAAAGGCTATTATGTGTGTAAAATCTTATTTATATAACTTATACAATTATGGAAATATCGCGATTTTAATTTTACGAAGAAATTTTTAGAACTATGTTCAAAAAGTGGGCGTGTCCGTTCACCGATTTTGTTTATTTTTTCAGCAAAGAGTTAGCTTTATATGTTGAACACTTTCTCTAAATATCGTTTGAATAAGTCAATTTTTACCGGAGTTATGGCATGGAAAGTTTTGTGGAATAATCCCCCATAAAGGGGCGGGGCCACGCCCATTTTCCAAAAATTTTGTGCTTTCGACTTTCTTTGCCCACGAACACTTTAGAGGTGAAATAGAAATGATATACAGCTAGTTTAAGCAAAGTTATAGCATATTCAATATATCTATGATCCTTTTCGAAATCTTTCGTATAAAATTGGGCGTGGACCTAATCCGATTTCGCTAATTTTTTTTCGAAATATTGCCTGTATTAATAGAAATATGTGTGCTGAATTTTATTTTGCTATCTTGAGCGGTGTTTGATTTATGATTAATAATATTTCCAAATTTGACTTAATCAAAAGTGGGCGGTGCCACGCCCTTTTTTAAAAATTTCTTCAGAAATTTATTTTTTGCCTTAACGCTAAGGTACACACCAAATTTTATCCTTATAGGTGTATTATGTACTGAATAATCACTCTTTTTGTATTTTCGAAAATATTATATATATAGAAAGTGGGCGTGGCTTTTAACCGATTTTGCCTATTTTCAATAGCGTTCAGAGATAAGTAAAAAGGAACCTGCATACCAAGTTTCATTGAGATATCTCAAGATTTACTCAAGTTATCGTGTTTACAGACGGACGGACGGACGGACGGACGGACGGACATGGCTCAATCAATTTCTCTTTTCCTCCTGAACATTTTGATATACATAAGTCAATATCTATCTCGATTCGTTTATGCCGTTACATACTACCGTTAGGCGAATGAAGTTAATATACCTTGTGTGCGAAGCACTACTAGGTATAAAAAGGCAGTAGGGTGTTAACTACTTGCCCGTAAATCTTCCTTGTTTGTTATTCGATTTGCGTAATTTTTGGCAGGAGTATACTACATACTATTGGGAAGTGTCTCACTAAATTTCATTGAAATACATTCTTGAAATTCTAAGCAATCGCTTTTGAAAATAGCAGAGCTTTTATGCTAAAAAGTGGGCGGCGCCACGCCTACTTCACCAAAATCCACAAAATTTTTTTACAGTATAGTTTTGTTTAAAAAGGCTATTATGTGTGTAAAATCTTATTTATATAACTTATACAATTATGGAAATATCGCGATTTTAATTTTACGAAGAAATTTTTTAGAACTATGTTCAAAAAGTGGGCGTGTCCGTTCTCCGATTTTGTTTATTTTTTCAGCAAAGAGTTAGCTTTATATGTTGAACACTTTCTCTAACTATCGTTTCAATAAGTCAATTTTTACCGGAGTTATGGCATGGAAAGTTTTGTGGAATAATCCCCCATAAAGGGGCGGGGCCACGCCCATTTTCCAAAAATTTTGTGCTTTCGACTTTCTTTGCCCACGAACACTTTAGAGGTGAAATAGAAATGATATACAGCTAGTTTAAGCAAAGTTATAGCATATTCAATATATCTATGATCCTTTTCGAAATCTTTCGTATAAAATTGGGCGTGGACCTAATCCGATTTCGCTAATTTTTTTTCGAAATATTGCCTGTATTAATAGAAATATGTGTGCTGAATTTTATTTTGCTATCTTGAGCGGTGTTTGATTTATGATTAATAATATTTCCAAATTTGACTTAATCAAAAGTGGGCGGTGCCACGCCCTTTTTTAAAAATTTCTTCAGAAATTTATTTTTTGCCTTAACGCTAAGGTACACACCAAATTTTATCCTTATAGGTGTATTATGTACTGAATAATCACTCTTTTTGTATTTTCGAAAATATTATATATATAGAAAGTGGGCGTGGCTTTTAACCGATTTTGCCTATTTTCAATAGCGTTCAGAGATAAGGAAAAAGGAACCTGCGTACCAAGTTCCATTGAGATATCTCAAGATTTACTCAAGTTATCGTGTTTACAGACGGACGGACGGACATGGCTCAATCAATTTCTCTTTTCCTCCTGAACATTTTGATATACATAAGTCAATATCTATCTCGATTCGTTTATGCCGTTACATACTACCGTTAGGCGAATGAAGTTAATATACCTTGTGTGCGAAGCACTACTAGGTATAATAAAAATGCCATCATTTATCTTAGCCTCCAAAATCTCTGGAAAGATGGTTGTTAAATGACGGAATGCTTCGCCTTCTTTGTTCAAAGCTTTAACAAAGTTTTTGATAAAGCCGAGATTTATGTATGTGGAGCGGGAGTAAAATAACTTTTTCTTTTTTTATAAGAGGGGCGTATTTTATGTTATCCACACCAACTTTAAATTCGATCCGGTCATACCAGATTGTAATTGATGTGTTCGTTAATTCGAAAAGCTACTGTATATCTATCATTGTAATTCATGCAAACAGTTATAAAAACAAAATGCTCGATATCAACCATAGCAACGGGGCAAAGCTATTGAGACAGCCATATTTTCACAAAAGACATATGAATACTTATATATGTCGTTCTGTGTTTGGAACTTTTAATCAAGCACTTAAAAGTATTTACTATCGAACTTAATGGGAAACTTTACAGTAAAGGTTTGCGCTTGCCTCCTATAAATTGTGACGAAAATGTTTCGCCCAGGTTTCTATAAAATAACAGCTGGTTAGCAGTAAATTTGTTAATAGCTACACAAAAATTGTGAATATGAAGCAGTAGATGTGATACACAAGAATACTTGCAAGGAACTTATTAAAGTAAATAAAGATGTTCAAACTTAAATGTGAAATATTTCCGGGGAGCAGGAATTTGTAAAAACTTGCAAGCGGAGAAGTTGTTACTTTTTAATGACTTTTATATCCTTCGTATAATGGAATTTTTTCATTGTTGAAATATCTCCGAGGAGATTACTTCCATTGTAACCGTGATAAAGTAGTCAGCTGTGTAATCGCTACTGCGCCTTTGCCTTTGTTGTTTCCTTTGTTATAGGCTAAGATATCAAACAAAAAAATTTATTTTTTTGTGCATTCACAATGGTTTATTTAAACAAATTAATTTTTATAAAATACGCTTAAACAAAAGCACTGCTTTAATTAATATATAGTTTCGCATGCAGAGGTAACCCATACCTTTAAAACGATACCTTTCTTATTAATATTGGTTCGAAATGAGGGCAGAAAATTAGGAGCAAACACAAAAATACGTTACGTTATGACATTAAGGCGCCTCACGCTCCATACAAAAAAAATCAAAAAATATCAAGATTTACTGGAGCTAAACCGCGTTAAAAAACGCTAAAAATATCCTTTTTTATGTATACAAGGCGTATGAAAAAATAGTTTTTAATAAAAAGCACCTGAGATGATGAATTAGCTGGAGTACAAAAGGTAAGCATATAAAGATTGAAAATTTTATTAACGCAATCAAAATCAAACACGCACTGGATATCTTCCAGTGATGGTCATAGGCAAAAAAATATTTTGAAATTTGGTATGGGGTTATATGAAATTAATCCACCTCCATTAAAACTGGGGATACCGAAAAAGGGGCCTTGGCAACTCCCATACGAATGGAATATTTCATAGTCCATAACTATGAATGTTTTAAACTAGAATACTAAAAATTGGTAAAGAGTTGAATGAAGTAAGAGTTAAACACTCCCAGAAAAAAGACGAGCTTGCAGAAAAATGGGGGCTAGACTACTTGAGATAGTCACGAATTTATATATTTAAGATTCATATTGGAACGAATTTCCGTCGTCCCTTGTCAATTTTGGTTTTGTAGCAAACCGGTTTCGGCGATGCGACATCTTCAATGCTTTATTTCGTTTATATATTTAACGAAAGAGGTGTACCTGAATTTAATACAAACTCTTCTTACAAAGCTTCGAAACTTTTAGCAAATGTTATTGAGACTATGGTTTTGTCAAGAAATTTTGAAAACCACAAAGTTTTGATACCAAGAATTCCAATGATACTGACGGATATAATTTTTCATTTTAAGCGCCCCAATTAGATTGACTTTCGCAATGTCCCAAGCTCATGGACAATCATTAGCTGTGGCAGAAGTCAATCTCACCAATTCATGTTTTACCTATGGGCAATTATATGGGGTTGGCGCTCCAAATAATAGGAGAGAAAATTTCGTATATCCAATCGTTTTAAATAATACCTAAACACACTTGAAAAAGATAAATTTGTTTTATTTACATTGCATATTTTTAATAGGTGAAACCCACGGGTCCATCTAGTCCATCATAAAGTTGTCCGTGTGAACTCAACTACTTTGAGTGCTGGTTATGGTATACTTTAAAATATCTTAGTTGGATAAAAGAGGTATCTTGGGATCAATATCGATTTTCCCTTGTCCCTCCAGTAGTAATGGTGGACTGTAAATATTTTGTTTAGCGGTGCTATATCCAATCTTGCGCCATTGCAGAATTTTGGTCATTTTAATTTACGCGTAAGATTAACTGTAGCGCGATTCTGGAACTTTTTTAACGCCAAGTGTTAGCGTTAACTTCGCTTAACACCATTTTTAACACTTTTTGCGATTCTGTAACTTTTTTAACGCCAAGTGTTAGCGTTAACTTCCCTTAACACCGAAAAGTGTTAGCTAACACCTTAGTTAACGCGAAAAAATTTTGTGGTGTTAAAAGTTATAGAAAATAAGTTCTCCGAACATGAAACCGAACTCGCGACGCGCACGTTGTAGTCCGAACTCTAATCACCTGCGCTACTGCGACATGAACGTCGGCGCTGTTAAATGCTGTACTTAAGATGAGTGCAGTTTTCCCCTCAATTTTAACAGATATACATACATAAAACAGCTAACACTAAAAAGTGTTAAGGAAAGTTACAGAATCGCACTTTCGTTAAGAGCAAACGCCAAAATTCGGTGACAAGCTTAACACTCGGCGAGGTGTTAAAAGTTACAGAATCGCACTACTGGTATCCCTACTTTTAATTCCAATTTGCGGATAGCCCTAAAGAGTTTAAAGGTTTCATAGTATGTATACTTGATTTCGGATTTTTCTATTTATATTTCCAAAAGTTGCATTTGTGGGAGCTACCCCCTCACATAGCTGATCCTTCTTCTGAAGAAATTTGAAAATGCTTTCTTGTGAACTTAGAATATTGCACAATAGATTCTCAACCGTTATAAGACAATCATCATCTGTTGTCTTACGACCTCGCCGATTCGAAGTTGTTCGCCAATATGAGCGCATAAGACACACCCCATAGTTCGTATTCGCTAATGGATGCTAGGTAATTCACATATACCACATGTATGCAGGGCTCGAACTTTACCACAATTGTGGTAGATCTACCATTTTTTTAGCTAAATTTCATTTTCTACCACCACGGCACAAAAATCGACCACTATTTCAATATTTTCGCAAAAATGTGATCACACCTTATCAAATTAAACGACAGCAAAATGTCATCTTTGCCGCTTCTTGAAAAAAGTTATCGATTAGTGCTATTAATTTGAGAAATTTTTTATATTTGACTAGCAGACCCAGCAGACGTTGTTCTGCCTGACCAGTGACTTCCCTAGAAATACATTTTCAAATATTTTTCTTTAACTTTTAACATTCCATTTATTGCAGTGCTTTAGGATATACAATGTTTCTGGCTTTAAAGTCTTTGGTATAAACAAATAAATTTTTTGGATGTCCAACTCAAAAAACGGATCTTTTGAACTCAATGGGTATGACAAAAACCATTATGCGCTGCTGAGCAGATGTATAGTTAGTACTTATTTAATTATATCCTATATCTACCAATAATACTCTGGATATGTATGAACGGCAATAACAAACAAAAAAAATTAAGTGCTTTGATTAAGATTTAAGAACGTTAAAATGTCACTAAAGCAAATACATTCAGGGATATAACCAATTGAAATATTACTTAGCTTTTGGTCCTGGAACTGCCCACTTTTCCAAAGAATTTACAAATGTAGCCTATGTATGTCGTACCCAACGAAGATTTTAACGTATTGGAAAAGTTTAAAACAGATCAACCATAAACTTAGGACATTACTGAAGTACAAACAAAGCACTGAATACAAAAAATGTGGGCGTGGCACAGCCCACATTTCCCAAATTATATAATTCTTGACCAAGGGACACACATATACAAAAATCATTAGTTTAGACCAAATATGTTCAGAGTTATGATGATTTAAATTTTATATAGCCTGGGGGCGTGGCACAACAATCTTCTGAACCAATCTGGAAATTAAGAGAAGATCGACCATAAACTTTGAACTCATTGAAGTACAAACAAAACACAAAAAATGTGGGCGTGGGACCGCCCACTTTTCCCAAATTATATCCATCTTGACTAAAGGACACACATATCCAAAAATCTTTAATTTAGACCTAATATGTTCAGAGTTATGAAGAATTTAAATTTTATATAGCCTGGGGGCGTGGCACCGCCTACTTTTCCAAAAATTGATATAGCCTATATCGTACACAGCAATATTCTGAACCAATCTTGAAAGTTTAAAAGAGATCGACCATAAACTTTGGACATTATTGATGTACAAACAAAACACAAAAAATGTGGGCGTGGCACCGCCCACTTTTCCAAAATTATATACATCTTGACTAAAGGACACACATATCCAAAAATCTTTAATTTAGACCAAATATGTTCAGAGCTATGAAGAATTTAAATTTTATATAGCCTGGGGGCGTGGCACCGCCTACTTTTCCAAAAATTGATATAGCCTAAATCGTACACAACAATCTTCTGAACCAATCTTGAAAGTTTAAAAGAGATCGACCATAAACTTTGGACATTATTGAAGTACAAACAAAACACAAAAAATGTGGGCGTGGCACCGCCCACTTTTCCAAAATTACATAAATCTTGACCAAAGGACACACATATCCAAAAATCATTAATTTAGACCAAATATGTTCAGAGTTATGAAGAATTGTAGTTTTATATAGCCTGGGGGCGTGGCACCGCCCACTTTTCCGAAAATTAATATAGCCTATGCTTTAACCCATGATCCCAAGAATATACTGTGAAAATTTCATAAAAATCGGTTGAGTACTTTGGACGCCCATAAAGGACACACAGACACACAGACACACAGACACACAGACACACATTCATTTTTATTTATAAGATTAAATTTTATTTTTTTTTATTTTATTAAGGTTAAAATGGTTGTACATGTAAGACTAACGTCGTTTAAGAGTACATCAACTTTCATTAGGTAAAGTATTTACATATGTGGATACAAAATCAAATTACAAACAAATTGAAAATTAAAAATACATCCGAGTAAAAGCTAAATTATAAATACAATCAGTATAGAGACCAGATGAGAGTATAGGTGTTAAAGTATAGTGAAGGTAAAGTTGAAGTTGAGATAGATGATAGATTGTAAAAAGATAAATTGATAATTACAGTCATACTCATTACAAAGATTTGAAGTAGTTAAGTATAGTCTCCTTGTAGTTAGTTCTATTGAGCAAAGATTTCCAAAGCCTCACAGCGTTGATGAAAAACAGTCTGGATGTTGTCAAATATGTGTACTTCGGCACAATAAGATTGTGAAGTCTCGCTGATTTAGTCGGATATAACTTATCATATAAGTACTTCGGCGATTTCCACACAAGCAGTTTGTATATATAAATACAGTTTCTGGCAGCAAGAAGATTATTGATGCTACACCCCAAGATTTATTTTCTCCATAGCGATACGTGGTCAAACTTTCTTAGACCACATACGTAACGTGTAACATTGTTAAACAAAATATCAATTTTGTGGGCGGATACTGAATCGAGCTTGCTGTATACAAGCTCGAAGTACGTTATATGCGGTATAATAAGCTGCCTCCCTATTTTTAATACATATTTTCAAGAAAGACGCGGCTGTTAAAAATTGACAAATTTCTTACAAAGTAAGACTTTTTTAAATAAAATTTCTATTTTCGCATAATAATTCTACCACAATATTTTAGGTTCAATCCTAGCAGTCCTCCGATTGGAAATGTCGACGTTGCCGCGAGAAGTGACCAATCTACATCATCATATACGACGGATTCCAGTGAAGAATGTAATGCATCAGGTGCGTTTTAGCTAATGACATTTACAATATAAACCGTCACGATAAAACTAAGAAGCATATTAATACGCAAAAGCTCTTTAATGATAATTCTTGCAGACAAGTAAAAGTCAATGAATGTCTGCAAAATATATCTGAGGAACGACAGAAAAAAATTCTTAAAGAAAAAAATGCTCGTGATAAATATTTTGTGTTCAGCTGTCTTCACCGTTTACAGTAACGGATTATTTATTATTATTATAAAATGTTGTTCCACAAAAACAAGAGGAATTGTTAATGAAGTTGTAGGTCCATACATCCGAAATGAATTGTCAAAGGAGCTTCGATTCCAGAATTATTATTGACGAAGGAACTGATGTCTCAATGACTAAAACTCTAACAATCATTGCGCGATATATTCCACACGGGAAATCAGAGGTAGTTGATAGATTCTTGGGGCTTATAGAGCCCACCAACGGAACGGCTTGAGCAATATTTACATGTTTGATAAATTATATGGAATCCCTGATATACCTCTAAATAACATAATTGGACTTTCAAATGACAATGCAGCAGTAATGGTAGGAAAAACAGAAAGCGTCCGACAAAAATTAAAAGAAATTAATAATGATTTATTTTTTTTGGGATGCACTTGTCATTCTTTAAACTTATGCTCATCTGCAGCCTCGAAGCAATTGCCACCACAATTGGAGAAGTTAGTGAAAAACATTTATTAATTATACCTTTCATGAACATGAAATGGTATTATAACTTTGGTCCGATGTTTGTAAGTATGAGAAGAAGAAGAGATAGACCCACTATTAAGTATACCGAAATGATCAGGGCGACGAGCTGAGTTGATTTAGCCATGTCCGTCTGTCCGTCTGTCTGTTTGAACGCAAACTAGTCCCTCAATTTTAGAGATATCTCGATGAAATTTGGTATAGAGCCGTCATTTTGCATGGGATTAATCATTTGTCGGAACCAGCAAGATCGGACCGCTACAACGCATAGCTCCCATACAATCGATTGTTTCGATAAACGGGTTTTGTCCTATAACTCTTGCAATTAAAAAGCTAGAAGCACGAAATTTTGCAGGTTTAGTACTTATTATATATGTGATGTGTGTAGTGAAAATCATACAGATCGGACCAACATAACATATAGCTCCCATATAATCGATAGTTTCGATAAATGGGTTTTGGGCTATAAATTTTGCAGTTAAAAGAATACGAACGTAAAATTTTGTATGTTTGGTACTTATTATATATGTGATGTGTGTAGTGAAAATCATACAGATCGGACCAACATTACATATAGCTCCTATATAATCGATGGCTCCGATAAATGTGGTTTGGGCTACATCTGCATTTTAAAATTAACAGTTTTGAAGAGTTTGTACCAAATGTAAGTAAGGATCGGACGCTCAAAACAGTTACGCATATTCATGAAAGGTGTAAAGCCTTCGGCACAGCCGAAGACAGCCCTTTCCTTACTTGTTTTTCATTAAGTTCCAAGCGTCAAAAAGAGTTTAAAAAGTTTGAAGAGTATTTTGAAATTCCACTGTCGCTTTCCGGCACACGTTGGCTTTCCTTGCGGGCTGCGTTGATCGAGTTATTGAACAATGGGTTCCTTTAAAGCATTATTTCATAGTATATTCTTTGGAGCTAAACGAGTCTATAGCAGGTGATATATTAGAAGATTTAAGTGATACAAATAGGGCCTACCTTTTGTTTTTAAGCTATATTTTGGAGATGATAAACGTGTGGAACAAAACGTATCAATCTAGGGGTACTTTGATATACCTATTGTATCGGCATATGGAGCGCTATTTTTTAAAGAACTTCTTCATAACTTTATAAAATGGGAATATATTTCTCTGACCGTTAAATATGAAGATACAAATTTACACTTGCCGATTTTGGAAATGTTTTTCTGGTTGAAGCTTAGAAATTTTGATGAAAGATTTTCGAGTTTTCTTGAAATTTCATGAATTTTCCACAAAGTCCTTAGCTTTGAGTTGCAGTATTTTTATTTTATTTTTACTCATACTTTCATACAAAAATATTGACATTAGTCAAAGGAAGTTAATCTTACTGGAAATTCCAAACAGCACTTTGAACGCAGACATACTGGTCTAGGTGTATATGTATGTAGCCCCAAAAGGTTTTAAATCTAGGCTAGCCGTGAACAAACCAATATTTATTTTTCTTGTTTGTTTTGAAATTTTGTTAAGGATTTCTTCTCAAAGTAGGAGTTAATCTAAAAGTAGAGTGGATGTTAAGTAGAGTCAGCGTCTCCTGCCCAATTGCACTTCTTAGATAAGTTTTTACCCTTCGAAGGGAAGAGGAATACCGTTCGCTAGGTGCAACGGAAACTGGAAGCGTTGCAGCAATTTTTATATATCGATGTACCATAGGGAAAAAAGACACGGAACAATTATTTAATGCATCAATGAACGTGCTTGGTCGCTCCTATTTTGGGAATGGAAAATATTTTTCTTTTTTTTTAAAACTCTATATAAAATGACACTTATAAAACGCTTAAGAAAAATTTCTTGTGTTAGAATCTCTTCTACTTCTCTATTGCTGCGCAACTCTGGCTTTGTCGCTTTATTTCTTGAAGAAAAACTGAAGTTTCGGAAAAATAAAAACAGATAATATAATATAATAGCATTGAAATTCTTAGAAAAAGCGGCAAATTGCAATTATTTAACATGCAGAACGGAACGTCAAAATTTCTTGGCCATTCATGACAATTTCATTGTCAGGAAGTAAATGTAAATTTTCTTTTCAACAGCATACCGGGCTTTTAATTTTAAACTTTTTCAATCCTTTTTTGCCAAATTAGCGTCACTTTTTATTATCACCTGCCAAGTATAAGTACAATCTAATTGTTACTTTCTCTGATAATTCAATACGACTGCGTTGTGCACTGCTTGGTAGTTTCTGGTAATTTTTTTTAACTTCTTGGTAATTTTTTTGGTCAAGCTTATGACAACCGTGACTACAATAACGAGAGACACTCATTTTTACAATTTTTGCCCGCGGTTAATTTGAATTTCAACAGACTTGAGTTCGAATCACTCTTGCTATTGTTAACATGCTATGTAGTTGAGATGCTAAGCTGATCTTATGCAGAGCGAGTCTGATAGTATTGCGCGAATTTCTTAAAGCTCCAAAATGAATGAGCCGTTGCAGAAATTTAGTTTGACCTCTCAGACTTGCTCTGATAATTGATAAGCGACTACCAATAACTCTGTGGTCACAAGCCATAACAACCTAAGTCGAGTTAAGAAATTATACCAGTAGAAATTTGTTCTACCGATTTTTTATAAGAAAATTGTTTCATAGCTTAACCAAACGTATAAGATTTAATCGTTTAGAAACAAAAAAATATAAGACCGATAGAAGTTCTGCAAAACTAAACTTTTTTGTTATTGAAAATCGTCAGAAGAAATTCTGATTGGTCTAATATCTTAACCCGACTTAGGTTGTTATGACTTGTGGCCACAGAACTTCTCTCAGTGTGAAATATTATTTAATTTTATTCTTTGGTGTTTTCATTATTGCTATTAATGCTAATTTCTTAACAGGGGTTTTAAAAGTGAATAGAGGAATTATTCTAGTACTAGATATGATGCCTCATTTTCGGAGAATGTTTTACAATCACATGAAAATTACAATTTCAATTGCAAATAGAAAATCGAATATACGATTGTTGCAGATTTAACAAAACGCGGCTTTTGATACCTTTCTCTATATTTTTTGGTGTGTTTTAGCAGTTGCATAGTTTAACCCAGATATGCCCATTCGTTGTACAGGGACTTTTTCATCGTGATTTTGTATTATTCCCCATTGAAATGACAATAAAAAGTCGAATTGGTAATGATTTAAAAAAATTTATTTTGTAAGTTGGATTTTAGAGACGTCCTATATATAGGACATTGGGCACATGACTATGACATGATGAAAATTATTTCCTGTGATATGTAGCAAAACATTTTATATGTAATCCTATATTACATTTTTCGCACCTTGTTGTTGCCTTTTGATGGCAAGCGCCACACCTGGTTTGTTTATCTTGTGGAATTACCAAATGATCCCTTCGATCATACCGCAAATCGTCGATGGAAGTTTGTGAAGGACGTCCTTTTTGATAAACATTACCTTTTATTTTGGGTGAGCAAAGTTGTCGCAATTATTCTTCTGAAAGATAATACAGTGCCACAAAAAAAACAAAATTAAATACACTTTTGAAGCGACCTAGACAATATTGTACACCTGGTCGAATTATACACGAAACGCCCTTTAAAAAGTTTCTATCACCCCCAAAATCTGGTTTTAAGTCCAAAAACCTGATTATTCTGTTTCCTCTTAAAACAAATTTCATGCATAAACCAATTTTCAAACGATTTCAAAATTCTCAGCGGTTTTGGGTAGAGAATTGTTGACACTTTTGAAATATATATAGTGGTTTATTCATTTGAAAAAAGTATGATATTTTTTTTAAGCCAGAAGTTGAAATTTTTGGAAATATCATCCGGTTTTCCGGTTTCGACGTCATTTTTTTGCCAATCATTAACAATGAATGAACCTCTTTGGGCATGTGTCATCGAGAGGCATTCACTACTTAATTATACCAGGTTTTATTTTTTGGAAAGGACTTCAAGTTTTCAAGTTATGCAGCCTAATCCAATAAATTATGGCTCTAAAATGGCCTAAAATGCATCTGGTGTCAAAAAAATTGTTTGTAATATTTCATGGAAACAAGAAATTATGAATCAAACCATCGTTAAAAATCACTATTTGTTGTTTAAAATTATAATTGATGTCCTAACAGTTAGCCCATTTTTTCACTTACACGGGGCGCCCGGAATGGAAATGTTAGATTTTTGATTATGCTCCATAACGTAAAAACTTGAAGTCCTTTTCAAAAAATACAAAATGGTATAATTAATTAATGAATGCCTCTCGATGACACATGCCCAACACTGTTTATTCATTGTCAATTAGTGCCAAAAAATGGCGTTAAAACCGGAAAACCGGATGAAATTTCCAAAAATTCCAACTTCTGGCTTAAAAAACCTATCATACTTTTTCAAATGAATAAAACACTGTATATAGTTCGCAAGTGTCAACAATTCTCTACCCAAAACCGTTAAGAATTGTGAAATCGGTTGAAAATTGGATTTTTACTGAATTTTTTTTTACGAAGAAACTGAAAAATCGGTTTTTTGGCCTTAAAACCAGATTTTGGGGGTGATAGAAACTTTTTAAAGGGCGTTTCGTGTATAACTCGACCAGATGAAAAATCTCCACTAGGTCGCTTCAAAAGTGTAAAATGGCTGTTGCACTGTGCAATTGATCCATTGTTCCACCATTATGTTTGTGTATCTGCCAGGCATTTTGAACAGCTATATCCCCACAATGAGATATGAGGGGAAAATACCATTTCTTACCTCTTATGGCAGTGCAGTAGAGCCTAATATTTTGATCAGAACGGTCAACCCCTCCCATGCTTTCATTATCAGAGCTGGGTAAATTGAATTCCATTACAATTACAATTCCATTCCTCAGGAATTGGGGAAAGTAATCAATTCCTTTTCCCCACACAAAAGGAATTCATTACATTTCAATTCCTCAAAAAAACATACCAAATGTAATTTCCTCATTTTGAGGCTCAAGTACAAAAAAATTTCTTTCTGGAATTGAAAAAAAATACTTTGCGCAAGAAATTGAAAATGTAATTGAAATTTTTCCAATTACATTACAAGGAATGCCAAAAGTACTCTCTTATTTCCAATTGCATTCCTCAAAGGAATTGTAAAAGTAATTGAAAAGCAAAATGTTAATTCTTGCATGAAATCTATTTCAATAATCTTTTCGGGCAATATTTTTCACTTTTACAAAAAGGGATCCCTTCTAAGCGATAATGACCCATACTAGAAAACACCAGGGAGCATAAAGTTGTCCTGATTTTGCCAGCGAAAAAAGCCAAGGAAAAGCCCTTTGTAGCGAAAGGCATGTGAAGGGTTTTAGCTGATAAGTAAATTTACTTTGAATTCATCATTTCAACAACAAAAATATGGGAACCTCCATGCTTATCACTAGAAGGCTCATATGATATTGGAAGCGTCCACGATTTCTTGCAAGTATATCATGTAAGGACTGAAGAACAACTTATAGAACGTGACCTTTATTCATCGCGAGATAAGGCAGGCTCTTCAATATATGATTTATCCGCGTCCTTGCGCAGACGGACAGGAAGAAATACGAGGACAGGAAGTCCTATGACAAAAGATATTAAACAAATAAGTGCCGATCACGCCATGATATTCTGATATCTTTTGCTTGACGCCTTCAATACCTAACAACTTCCAACGGAAAAGGCCGCTGCCAAACAATGGTCGTCTACAACAAAGTTCCAGGCCCTTAGTTAAGAAAGAGCTTCTCTACCAATTTGTACCGTGCTGCTTCTAATTTATTTCTCAACAGTCTCTTGTCCACTCCGAAAGGAGCCTGCAATATAGATGAATATTTGCTGTCAAGCCTTCCATGCTAGAAATATACTATGTAAAGGACCCTCCATGTATGTGGTCGCCGAATAAGAATGACACCATCTGGAGGACTCAAAGTTGGTACGGGTATCATCATTTTAACTACACAGTTAACGACAACACCAGAAAGATTAACTATTTTCTGCACCATGGCTATATACAACCACAGCTTTAATAGCTCACAAATTTAATAAGCAAATAAACATTTATCAGTTTTTCAATTACTTTTGCAATTCCTTTAAGGAATGGGAAATTTGAAATTACGTTTGGGATTCCTTGTAATGTAATTGGAAAATTTTCAATTACATTTTCAATTCCTTTCGAAAGTATTTGAGAAGAAATTACATTTGCGCAAAGTACTTTTTTTCAATTCAAAAAAGACATTTTTTTGTACTTGAGCCTCAAAATGAGGAAATTACATTTGGTATTTTTTTTTGAGGAATTGAAATGTAATGAACTCCTTTTGTGTGGGGCAAAGGAATTGATTACTTTCCCATTACATGTAATTGGGAATTGAGAATAATTTAATTCCTAAAGTAATGATTACTACCCAGCTCTGTTCATTATAATATTTTGAATATATTTCTTTTCCTTTTGGAAGTAATGTGTGGCAAATTTGTGGGATTCACTCCGATTGCATTGGAACAAAAGGTCACGATATTATTGTCGCTCCACTTTATGAAAATTATGTTGCTATCAGCAATTTTGATGAAATCGTAACTACCACGAGCAGTCTTTTTCATATTCTTAGAATCAAGTAAAGTGCTGCCAGGAATACGATTCTCCCTCATTGTGTCCGTGCCGAAAATCTGTTTATTGGGTAAATTGTTCAAGTAGACAGATTGAAGAAAAAAAATTATCGAAATACAAATGAAAATGTTGGTCATTCCATTTTGACCTCAAAACGTCAGCATATTCGAGCACTACAGACGTTCCAAGACCAAGGTCCTTATAAATTTCACTGCTATTTGTGAAAGCACCTTAGTAAAAAAAATTTTATGTAGTATAATATGTGCCTAATGTCCTACATGTAGGACACCATATTTTACGCTAATACAACAACTTTACTATCACACCAACAGAACTTTCCTCTTTACAGTAGACGAACATTTCAAATATACGAACTTCGACAAAAAACATTGATTTTTTATATCTGAATTAGCTAATTTTTACTTACCGGCAAAGGTAGCGAGAAATTCCGACATTTTGAAAAAAAGCACAAATTTGTAAATTTATTTCGCAGAAATGGTAGAGAAAACTAACCAAAATGACCTGTCACCAGTAAGGTAGAAACAAAAACTAACCAACTGAGTAAAATTAGCGGATCTCGACAGTCCTTTACTCTTTATGTAAACAACTGAGTAGGTGGACTATATATAGGACATTGGGCATATCTGGGTTAATACATTTAAATAAAAGTATATGTATTGATATCTGGCATAACATAATATTTTTCACAATTGTTGTTGATCCAGCAAAGCAATCAATTTCATATCGGCTTCTCGCATCTTCTTTGCATGTTTCACTTGCAAAAGCTGTTTAATATGACTCAGCTCCACTGGATCAGTTATTTTACTTCCCCATTCCTGGACTTATAATTGAAAGTCAGTTTCAACTTGTTTACGTGGTGTTAGCAAATGTTTTTCCGTAACATTTTGTATTTCCATGAGTCCTTTAACGATCTCAAAAATGGTGTTGTTTAACAATGAATTTGCAAGTTCTGTTAACAACTCATACGATATGCGTATTTGGTAGGTCGTAAAAAATATGGTATTAATGTGAATCCGAACCTTTTGTAGAATGAATTACCCTGGTGCATGCATCTAATTCAGCTGATCCTCATTTGCGCAAAGTACTTTTTTTCAATTCAAAAAAGACATTTTTTTGTACTTGAGCCTCAAAATGAGGAAATTACATTTGGTATTTTTTTTTGAGGAATTGAAATGTAATGAATTCCTTTTGTGTGGGGCAAAGGAATTGATTACTTTCCCATTACATGTAATTGGGAATTGAGAATAATTTAATTCCTAAAGTAATGATTACTACCCAGCTCTGTTCATTATAATATTTTGAATATATTTCTTTTCCTTTTGGAAGTAATGTGTGGCAAATTTGTGGGATTCACTCCGATTGCATTGGAACAAAAGGTCACGATATTATTGTCGCTCCACTTTATGAAAATTATGTTGCTATCAGAAATTTTGATGAAATCGTAACTACCACGAGCAGTCTTTTTCATATTCTTAGAATCAAGTAAAGTGCTGCCAGGAATACGATTCTCCCCCATAAAGTTGAGTTTCCGCTGCAGCAACTCCGGTGATAAAAGTGTAAAACCCGGTGTTTCAGTACAATTGAATGAATTTAAAGTGGAAGCAGCTATTGCGCTGGCACTAGTGGATGGCAGCTCAGTCTCCCTTAAAATGTTTACCTTAGCTGATTAGTATCACCGAAACAAAATTTTCTAGATCCTTGGAATTATTTTGTTTTGATCTACTTTGGTTTACAAATGTTTTTCCTCTTTCTAGGCAATACATTCAGAATAGGTTTGTCAAAATGACAGTGGCAATACAACTTCTTCATGGTAGAATGTATTAACTAGAAGCTGCCTATTCTTCTTTATGAACCAGTTATTTAAGAAAGCTATACGAAACAGCATAAAACCTGTTCCGATATTTATAAAAGTATAAACAAGTGCCAGGATGGCTTCACTTGATATCGAACTAGCAACTACATGGGACTATTTAACTCAATTGAATGACAGCGGTATTCGGCCGCGCTTCAAAACAATAACCCCTAACGGGCTTAATACCGGCTTCGCGATCCCTATTATTTATGTGTGTAATAAAGAGCTGCATAAGTCCTAAAAAAGTAAACTTTTGATAACTTATACAAAATTTGAACTTCAACTCACACAAACAACAAAAATATTGTTAGTTGTTGTTCTAACTGGTGCACTTAACTAAAAATTCTCGCACAAGTATGCAACAAACTCGTTTGATGTGAGTAAACACTGCTCAACAAAAAGGTGCTGCGAGTAAATGAAGTTGCACTAGTAAACTCAGTTAACTCATAGTTTTTAGTTAGGCAAGAAAATCTGTTTTGTATGTATGTATGCAAGTTGTTCCTCTTCATGTTGGTCGCCGTGCCGTGGCGAAGGGGCTTAAGTGTAGTACTGGTGTCTCTCTGGTAGGGATTCCAATACGGGACGAACTAAGAGGAAGGATTCACTCCTCCCACAGCTTCGGGTTGGTGTGCTCTGAGAGTTAACCACGCCCGCTGTTGCGGGGGAAGTGGAGATAGCCGCACGAACACCACCCTAAGCCAAGGTGTTGAGGTACCCGTGCCGAGGGCTGAATGATCAGCGGGTGGCTATTGCATAGCTGATCGCTTAAGGTCGGTTGTATAAGTGCCTTACCCCGGTATACTGGCTCTGCCGGGGCGGACGAACCCCTTCCAGCATAACTCGTGGGAATCATATGGACGCAACAAAATTAATTAAAAAAGATGAGAAGGGATGTGGGGAAGAGGAGAGCGTTCTGGGAACGCTTTCGGAGGACGAACTCCTGGCTAGTAGCCAGGGGAGCGTCAGCACAAGGGAGGACAGGGGTACCAGCCATAGTACCCCGGTCATCCCAAGCCAAAGAATAACCGTGGAAGGGGAGGGCAAGGGTACCAGCCATAGTACCCTCCACCCTAGTTCACTTAACAGAAATGGAAGTGCACCAGCCAAAGTGGCTTCCAAAAGGTCAAAAAAATCTTCAGGAACTTTGGAGCGAGCCAAGTACCACAGGGCTGTCTTCATTCTGAAGAAGATAAAACGGAATGAGGAAGCTGGCGAGGTCCACGAGCGAGACGCAGAGGACAGGGTATGGTGCGAGGCCGTAGTCAGGGACTACGAGAGCAACTATGCCAATAAGCCAGCAGCCGCCCAGCCACAGCAGCAGCCACCTAAAGCCAGGAAATCGGCAAAGCGCAACCGATCGCACGAAGTGAACGGCGCGATGTTAAGAAGGGCAAATTCGGCCAACAGAGCGAAGGCCCTTCCACTAGTGCTGCAGCAGCGGCCAGGAACACCTATAGTGATGTGGTCAGGGATCACCTCCAGGTTGCACTGGTCGATGCTGGGGGGGCTAGTGGGAGGCAAGTACTGGCGGTTTGGAGCTCCATAGAGGGACGGCTATCTGAGATGGTCGTTGAGCACCTCATGGAGAACCAAACTCCAGTACCAGTCTTTAACTGTGAAGAGATTTGCAGAGGCTGTCGGGTCATCTAATGCGCGGACGGTTTCTCAAGGGAGTTCTTGGAGAGGTGCGTTGCTACGATAAGCAACGCATTTGATGGTCTTAATCTTAAGATCATCATGGCTTCGGAGATCCCCAGGAGACCCCGGGCACGTATTTGGTTACCCAAAATGAAGCTGGATGAGGGGATAATCATCCAGTGTCTCAAAATACAGAACCCAGGTGTCCCGATGGATGACTGGAGCGCCTTAAAATCGAGGAACCGCAGAGGAACAGCCAGCCCGCGCTACTGCTGATCTCCAACGAGTCCCTGGGGGCACTTGAGGAGAGGGGGAACAAACTAAAGTTCGGCGTCAGGAACTCCAAACTTAAGATCTTCCCCGCAGCTGTCGCGCCTGACAACAATCTGGAAGAGGTTGACGATGCCAACAAACTCCTGGAGGAGCTCCGTTTGGCAGGCCCAACAGATGATGGTGCTCCGTCAACCGCCACCAAAACTGCAGGTGTGCCCCTCCGATCCGATGTTTAGGGTGGCACAAATTAACCTGCAGCATTCTAAAATCGCCTCGGACAACCTTTTAGTCCTCCTAAGGGAGGAGGACATCGATATATGCCTGGTGCAGGAACCCTGGGTGTGGCGCTCCAAGGTCAGGGGTCTCAACACCAGGGACTTCAATCTTTTCTACACACTTGGAGAAGGTAAACCGAGGGCTTGCATCCTAGTTAGGGATACTATTAATGCTTTCTTTTTACCTAATTTCAGCACTTTTGATCTAACGGTGGTCAGGATTGAGTCACGAGGCGGACGTAGTTTAACGATCGCCTCGGCGTATATGGCTCATGATCGGCCGGCACCTCCAGCGGAAGTACAACTGTTGATCGACGAGAACAAGGAAGCGACTCTTTTGTGCTGTGACGCCAACGCCAGACACACGATGTGGGGCAGCAGCGAGACAAACGAACGAGGTGAGTCTCTCTTTGATTTCTTATTAGCCAATAACTTAGACATATGTAATACGGGCAGATCTCCTACCTTTGCTTTTCCAAGTTCAGAGAACTTCGCGGGGTGGGAAGAAGTCCTTGATATAACCATGAAATCTAACTCCCAGGAACTTGTAGTAAGGAATTGGGAGGTGTCCAAGCGTCTATCTCTATCTGACCATAAAATTATTCTCTTTGGTGTAGAATGGGAAAGGGAGATAAGAAAACCCTATAGAAACCCGAAGCGAACTTCGTGGGGTCTATTTGACAAGATAGTCAGCAATAGGCTCAGTAGGAATAAAAAATCCATACAATCGAGCGACTGTCTGGATGACCGAGTTCGGTCTCTAGAGAAAAGCTTTCAGGTAGCCTACAAAGTTGCCTGTCCAATATCTAGAAGCAAAGAGACCTTCCCACCGTGGTGGGATGAGAACCTTGGCGACCTAAGGTCGAATCTCAGAAGGGTCTTCAATGACTGCTACTCAAGTAAGAACTTTCAGGAGTATAGGATCTGCCTGAGAGAGTATAAAAAAGCTGTAAGAACAGCAAAGACGAAATCATGGCAGGATCACTGCGAGTCTATCGAGTCCACGAAGGACACGGCAAGGCTCGGGAGGATCCTCGCCAGGAGCCACACAAACAAGACCTTTGTTAAACGCGCTGATGGGACATGGGCAGGGTCATCAGCGGAAACCCTTGACATCCTAATAGGAGCCCACTTTCCGGATGGTTCTGGAGAGTTGGAGCAAAGACGGGAGGTGGCGCCGCTGGAACCACCGACCTCTCTGATAGTCAAAATATTGGCAGAAGACAAAATTGCCTGGGCAATTAACAGCTTCTCACCTTATAAATCAGCGGGGGTAGATGGTATACTTCCCATTATGCTGCAGAAGACTCAGGCATCTTTGGTTAAGGAACTGAAGGAGATCTTTGCAGCATGCATCATTCATAACCACATACCCTCAACGTGGAAAGAAACAAGGGTTGTATTCATTCCCAAATCTGGCAGAAGAGGGCATGAGGTGGCCAAGGACTTTCGGCCTATAAGCCTCACATCTTTTGTACTAAAAACTTTCGAAAGATTATTAGACATCCATATAAGAGAGCTTCTTCAGGAAACCCCCTTCTCGGATGCGCAGCACGCGTACCTCAGGGGGAAATCCACAGAGACCGCGCTACACGAGGTGGTGCGAACAGTCGAGAAGTCACTTTTATACATACAATTTACTCTGGCCGCGTTCGTTGATGTGGAGGGCGCCTTTAACAACGTGAGAGCCGATGCGATATCAGCTGCACTCGTAAGGGTAGGGGTGGAAGAGCCAATAAGGAATTGGATCACGTCCCTACTCCTTAACCGAGAAATATCAGCCGAGCTAATAGGGGCAAAAGTTAGGAAGCAGATATGTAGAGGCACACCGCAGGGCGGAGTGCTCTCACCTCTGCTATGGCTCCTCACTATGAACGATATACTGATACAACTCACCACAAGTGGGGCAAAAATCGTGGCGTATGCCGACGACGTGGCGATCCTAGTCTCGGGTCCCTTCCCTTCCGTGATGAGCGAGATCATGGAAAGAACGTTGGCAAGGCTAAGTAGGTGGGCACAGGATTGTGGCCTCAGGCTGAATCCGGAGAATACGGATTTACTACTCTTCACGAGGAAGTACAAGCCGCCTACTTTCGAATTACCAAAATTAAATGGCCAGCGGCTATCCCTATCTGCTAGCACTAAATATCTGGGGCTCATAATTGACTGTAAGCTGAACTGGAAGGCGTGCATTGAGGAGCGGGTGCGGAAGGCCTGTGTCGCTTTCTACGCCTGCAAATCAATGTTTGGTAAAAAATGGGGCCTGCGGCCACGGATGGTGCTTTGGTTGTACGAGGCGGTGGTGCGGCCAGTGCTGACCTATGGATCTGTAGTATGGTGGGAAGCTCTTCGAAAGAACTACAACGTCATCAGCCTACAAAAGGTCCAGCGGGCGGCATGTGTTAGTGCCACCGGAGCCTTGCGCACTTGTCCCACCGCGGCCTTAGATCCGATTTTGAACCTTCTTCCAATAGACTTACACATACTGTGTATATCGGCGCAAACCGCACTCAGACTCAGGGAGTCTGGGTGCTGGAAGGATAGTCAGCAGGGTCACAGTAGCATTCTTAACCATCTTCCAGCTGGCACTATTAATGCCAGAACCGACTTCTATCCTCACAGACTGGCGTTTGAGAGCAGGAATATTGCCTCAATTCCAAGTAGGAATGACTGGAAAAGGGGCAGGGTCGAAGTTGATAGCGGCATCCAAATCTACACCGACGGGTCCAAGATGGATTCGGGTGTGGGGGCCGGCGTCTTCTCGGAGTCCCTAGACATTGCCGTATCATTCAGTCTCCCATCGCATTGCAGTGTGTTTCAAGCGGAGGTTCTTGCGATCTTGCAGGCCGTCAGATCACTCAGGGACCTGAACACAACTGGGAAAGTCACTATCTTTACAGACAGTCAAGCAGCAATAAAGGCAATAGCAGCACCACACACAAGTTCGAACGTGGTGCATGCATGTAAGCAAATCTTGGCTACACTAACTAACCTTGAGCTATCCATTACCTGGGTTCCGGGTGATAGAGGTATCGAAGGTAATGAGAAAGCCGATGAGCTGGCGCGCAGTGGCTCATCGGACCAAAATGAATCAGCTATTGATATAGATATAGGGGTACCCTTAGCAGTAGCCAAGGGAAACATCCAAAAATATTACCGGAACAAAGCACAATTGAGATGGAGAAACACCACTAGTTGCGCAATATCAAGATCCACCTGGCCAGACTATAGCGAAAAGAGGACAAGGAGTCTTCTAAGCAGGTCAAGAGTTAGCACCCACAAACTCATAGCAGTATTCACAGGTCACTGGGCGATAGGCACGCACGCGAAAAAATGGGGATTCCGCACCATGATTACTGCAGGAGCTGCGAAGACAGCGATACCAAAGAGACCGTTGAGCATTTCCTGTGTAGGTGCCCGGCTCTAGCCGGTAGGCGAATGAAATCCTTTGGGAGCCCCTTCTTGGGGAACTTGGATCAACAACTCTGGTTGGTTGTAACAGATATCCATATTATATAAGTAGGTTTAAACGAGTTTTTTATGGCATCAAAACGGCTTCTATAAGCTACTTGGGCGACCTGCGTCGCAGCCATTCTACCTACCTACCTACCTATGCAAGTTGTTCTGTAGTCGAAAACAAAGCAACGCATATGTGAACATACACATACCTACATATGTATGTGCGCGTCCTAACCACGTGTTATGTTACCTGGGTACTGCGTGTGAGGTCCCTCCGAGGGGAACCCCGTAGCCTGTTGATCCGCTGGGTACGCTTGCGTTGCGCGACTGAGCTCGCCGGATTGGGGGTGGGTGTTGATTGATCAGTGCCGATGATGTTGGATACCGCAGGTGCAACAAAAAAAACCTTCATACCCCTTCGCTGAAACAACTGCCATGAACCCGTCTACTCGCGCGCATGCCACCTGACGATCCGTTGTCGTGCTGCAGTTCGCCTCCATTAAATCTAGGCCGGCCTTTCTGCCCTCTTCATCCCTCCCTACCATTGTCAACCATGGCCTTGCTTGTTGACCCAACAACGCGTCTGTCCTCACGTCCGTCTGTCAACTGTCAACGCAATCACCCCGCCCTCCATATTCATCTCACCTCAGTTATTGTTTTTAGCAATCCATTCTCTTTAATTTTCTTTTATCTTTTTGCTATTCGCTTTACATTGATGTGGATTCATTCCACTTTGACTAAATGTCTAATCTTGGGGCCCTTAGCCTCTTGCGTTCATTCGCTTCTTCCTGTAATCAATCAGGTATGTATATGTCTATGCTTATGACTACTCAACTACCGACTAATCAAATACATATTCTGGCTTACAATGTTGGAATTACTCCATGTAGATGCCCGTGCATCGTCCATGCATACCTTGTGTTGGATCATACACTTAAATGGTTATTAAAGTGTGTATATTAACAACAAGTGCACGTTATAAAAAATGCGTGCGAAGAATTCATGTACGCTAATAGATATATGTAATATATATAGAAGTACTTGCATGGACGATGTGTATACACATGACTGAGACGGTGCATACTAGGAGTGGGATTTTTTTCGAATAATATTCGAATAAACACTATTCGAATAAACGAATAAAAATATTCGTTGCAAAAAATTCGAATAGTATTTATTCGAATTTTTTATTCGTTTATTCGAATATTATTATTCGGTTATTCGAATATTATTATTCGTTATAGTACTATTCGAATATTTTTGTTAATAGATTTTTAAAACGATATTCGTTGTTTTCTTTGCTTGTACCTATGAGCGCGCATGTTTGCGTGTACAAATGTGTGCCCAAGCGGCTACAATTTTTCATGCATTATTCGAATAGTGGTAACGAATAGTTGTATTTATTCGGTTAATGGTGGTTGAATAGTTTTTAGCTTATTATCTTAATAATTAAATAGCTATTTGTACAGTGTTGTGGGAATAATAAAATACAATTATTGGTAATAATTGAAGCTGTAAATAGGCATTTACTATAAAGTTACTATACATAAATATGTATTTGTACATTTATATGTTTATTGCAGTAGCACGCATGCATATATATACATACTGTTTGGCACTATTTTACACTGACTGCCTATTGTGCCGACTTGGTGTGGACATGCCAGGGAACAGTCGAGGACGGCCACTGATGCGCGGGGCGATCTACGACGTGATTATCTAACTAAGACCGTATTAACCTTTTTGCTTCGCTCTTCAAAACTCTCGCGCACGTGTGTATACTGGCGTCCGCGACTATTCTCTGACACTTCACTTTACTCATACATACTTAAATCTACGCTAATACCAATACACGTTAATTCTGCGACTCCTCGCAAACGATATGCTGCAGTGGCGAAGTCTCCACCAAACGACCCGCTTCCAAATAAACGTATGTGCCTAACCAGCACTGTCCAGCTTCTATGTATATGTATCAGGGCCGTGCGCAGGAATTAGCCTTGGGGGGGTTTTTATTTAGATTTGCATTCGGATACATTTTTCACTAAGATAAACATATTTTCTGAAACAGATACCTAGACCCATACATCATAAATTTAAATGCTCTTTAACTTTTCTGAAACTGCATACTCTGATACCTAAAACTATACCCCATAAAATGTTTCTGGTTGTACACATTTTTCTGTATTTGATAGAGAATTGGTGATATGATGGCATATCCCAGCTAACTAAAAGCGCAAAAAGGGACTCCTTTCGGAGCCATGAAACGCTCATTTCTCAGAGCTTTACTCTCCAAAATGAGCTTCTTTCGATTCCGATTACGATGAATTTGAAGCCTTTTTTGACTCTTTTTAAATGAACTGCGGAGCCTTTTATTGGTGCTTTTCTGAACTTTTTTCGGAGCCTTTTATTCCTCCATTCTGAGGGTTTTTGGAGCCTTTTCAGACGCCTTTCGGAGCCCTTTAATTGGTGCTTTTCTTTTATTCATCCATTCAGAGGCTTTTTGGACTCTTTTCGGAGCCTTTTATTGGTGTTTTTCTGAAGCTTATTTGGGGGCGTTTTTTATTTCTTTTGCGTCATAATTTCTTTGCGCAATTTTTCACTTCTAACTATTCTGCCGTCACCAATTCTGACTTTCTAAATTATCCCTATGAGCTACATGGGAACAATTTAATTAATTGTCCAACTATATGCGCCAATGATGTTCTTATTTATCTGAAAACCTTGAAGGAATCTTTTAAATGCGGTCCTGATAGGATGCTTTTTGAAGAAGTGTGCTAACAAAATTTAAAAACCCCTTACCAATTTGTTCAATCTGTCACTAAAGTGTGGTGTTTTTCCAAAAGCATGGAAATAGTCGTTTCTTCTACCGCTTCATAAAAGCGGAAGCAAGGCTTCTATAGAGAACTATCGTGGCATAGAAAAGCTTTCTGCCATCCCAGAAGTGTTTGAAGCTATTGTTACCAATCAGCTTACGAATCCTATCTCTACCTTGATTTCTGACTGTCAACACGGGTTCTGTAAGAGAAAGTCCACCGTTACAAACTTACTTGAATTTACAAATCATGTCTCAAATGGCTTTAGAAAAAATCTGCACACCGAACCCACGTTTCCAGGTTCACGTGGATCGCTTAGAATCAGTTCAAAAACAATTTTTACTATTTGCCTTAAGAGATCTTCACTGGGATCCCTTGTATAATTTGCCATCGTATACGAGTCGCTTAAAACTAATTAATCTTCACAGCCTTTCTAGTCGGAGGGATATGCTTGGAATTGTTTTCATGATTAAATTACTAAATGGTTCAATCACAAGCCCGTTTCTTTTGAGCGAAGTGAACTTCAATGTACCTTCTCGTCCATCAAGACATTTTAAACCACTTATCTTGAAACAGCGCAGAACTAATTTTGAATTAAATCAGCCTTTTCGTTGTTTTTGTCAAGATTATAACTCTCATTCTGGTACGTTTGATATTTCAGACTCACTATGCAGCATAAAAAAGTCAATTCTTTCTATCCTAAATACATAGCAACAACTTACTTTCATATCCTTTGATTCTTATCTTTATTCTTTACAATAACTATTCGCTGCCAACTAATCTATATATTAATAGGCTAACACTCTCCCCATAGTAATTTTCACAACCCAACTTCATATAGTATTTATAGATAGATCCCTATAAAAGTTATATTGCCATCTTGGTAAGGACTATTTCTACTGTCTCGCGAAAAAAAATTTTGAAAATTATGCTTTGTTTATTTGTTACTAAACAAAAAAGAAGCCTACAAACTTTCCGGAACTCTCCAACTATTTTGTAATCTCCATCAGCACAACATATATAAAAGCTTTTACCAAAAGCCAAAACTACAATATGTAACTGTTTCGATGTACGATAGATGGACCCGTGTGCGCCTTGCGTAAAGAATTTCACCACTACCCTTAGCGACATCTGCAACCCAGTAAATAAAGTCTGATTCACAACAGAAATGTTATACATGATACAGCAGTGGTAAAGGTGCCGGCTCTGATGCGTGCGTTTACAGGTTCAAAAGCACGGGTTCGGGGCAGGTTAAGGTTTTTTTTTCTATAAATTATATTTGCCTTGAAACATATAGTAACATATGAAAAACTTTTATCATAATATTTTTTTTTTTTAATTTATTGAAGATTGGCCAGAAAAATATTACCAATTGTCTCATTTAGAGCAAAGCTGTCCTGCAATTAGTATACATTTATACCCATTTTGGTATAAAAAGGGTACAATTAGTGCCTTCATAGGACATGCTCGAGCAAATGTGACCAATTTATTCCATTATTATAAAAAAGTAGTAGTCTACTACAATAAAATATTGGAAAAGTATATTTTCTAAGCAGAAAATGTATTTTCCTACTAAGAATGAAGTTAGTTATATAGAATAAAATATTTTGATAGCAACATCAGAAGAGGAATTTTCAAAAATAGAAGAGAAAAAAGAAAAATGTCAAAATCCATGCAAAGAAATGTAAAGCAGGAGTTATTACCTTTCAAATGTTGTTGAAAATAATCTGTAGCCTTACTACAAGCCAAAATCTAATCACTTCAGTTGGTGCATGTTTTCATTACGTTATGAAAAATTTCAGCAGTATCTATATATTAATAGGCTAACACTCTCCCCGTAGTAATTTTCGCAACCCAACTTCATATAGTATTTATAGATAGATCCCTATAAAAGTTATATTGCCATCTTGGTATGGACTAATTCTACTGTCTCGCGAAAAAAAATTTGTAAATTATGCTTTGTTTATTTGTTACTAAACAAAAAAGAAGCCTACAAACTTTCCGGAACTCTCCAACTATTTTGTAATCTCCAACAGCACAACATATATAAAAGCTTTTACCAAAAGCCAAAACTACAATATGTGACTGTTTCGATGTACGATAGATGGACCCGTGCGCGCCTTGCGTAAAGAATTTCACCACTACCCTTAGCGACATCTGCAACCCAGTAAATAAAGTCTCTGATTCACAACAGAAATGTTATACATGATACAGCAGTGGTAAAGGTGCCGGCTCTGATGCGTGCGTTTACAGGTTCAAAAGCACGGGTTCGGGGCAGGTTAAGGTTTTTTTTTTATAAATTATATTTGCCTTGAAACATATAGTAACATATGAAAACCTTTTATCATAATATTTTTTTTTTGTAATTTATTGAAGATTGGCCAGAAAAAGATTACCAATTGGCTCATTTAGAGCAAAGCTGTCCTGCAATTAGTATACATTTATACCCATTTTGGTATAAAAAGGGTACAATTAGTGCCTTCATAGGTATACAATAAAATATTGGAAAAGTATATTTTCTAAGCAGAAAATGTATTTTTCATACTAAGAATGAAGTTAGTTATATAGAATAAAATATTTTGATAGCAACACCAGAAGAGGAATTTTCAAAAATAGAAGAGAAAAAAGAAAAATGTCAAAATCCATGCAAAGAAATGTAAAGCAGGAGTTATTACCTTTCAAATGTTGTTGAAAATAATCTGTAGCCTTACTACAAGCCGAAATCTAATCACTTCAGTTGGTGCATGTTTTCATTACCTTATGAAAAATTTCAGCAGTAGCTCTATATTAATAGGCTAACACTCTCCCCATAGTAAATTTCGCAACCCAACTTCATACAGTATTTATAGATAGATCCCTATAAAAGTTATATTGCCATCTTGGTATGCACTCTTTCTACTGTCTCGCGAAAAAAAATTTTGAGAATTATGCTTTGTTTATTTGTTATTAAACAAAAAAGAAGCCTACAAACTTTCCAAAACTCTCCAGCTATTTTGTAATCTCCAACAGCACAACATATATAAAAGCTTTAACCAAAAGCCAAAACTACAGTATCTGACTGTTTCATTGTACGCTAGATGGAGCAGAGCGCGCCTTGCGCAAAAATTTCACCATTACCCTCAGCGACATCTACGACCCAGTAGATAAAGTCTCTGATTCACAACAGAAATGATATACATGATACAGCAGTGGCGCAGGTGGAAAGGTTGCCGGCTCTGATGCGTGCGTTTACAGGTTCAAGAGCACGGGTTCGGGGCAGAAAAATATTACCAATTGTCTCATTTAGAGCAAAGCTGTAAGTAGGCGCTGGAAAGTATAAGTAGTTGCTGGCGTCATTTTAAATAATTTTCCTTGCTTTAAAAGAATTAAAAAAAAAAACAATTCCCTATTTTGTCGTCACCGAGAATCACGATTCACCGAGAATCCCGAGAATCGAAGTCAGGTGTCCTGCAAGTAGTATACATTTATACCCATTTTGGTATAAAAATTGTACAATTATACACGCTTACGCATATGGGCAATCCTCTAAGCTTAAAGATTTTAAAACTCATTCATTTTACATACATACATTCATATATGTACATACTTATGAGGGGAAGCCATGCGATTATAAACGTTACCGAAAAATTGAGAAATCGTCATTCTCTCTGCCGAAAATTTCTGCGCATTTGGTTTCTTCTACTCGGTGCGTGAAACACTTGCTCAAATTTTCAAATTTTTTGCCCTCATTCCTTTTACTAACCATAGATAAATAGATTTGAGACTCTTCGTTTCGAGAGAGCGCTGTCAAAATGCACATTTTTTATAACATTTATCATTGGTGCCACTCCGTGAAAGTGGAGTAAAACTGAGTAATGGTATTTTCATCATATATTTTGGGAATTTTAAAGGTTTTGCTTTTAATTGGACTTTTGAAGGGGTAAATAAATTTTTCGAAACTTATATTATAAAAAATATGACAAATTAACGTATCTGCAGGCATAAACAAACAAAAATATATGTACAAATGAAGTTTAAACGCATCATATAACACTGCCATGACTTGATAATGAAATATTGAATTTATTGGTAAATATGGATTGATAGGATCAAAAGCACTATAAAAACCGTTGTTGAGTGCATGGGGGCTGGTCCTTTACTTAAAATTTCTGAAGTGCTTCTAACAAAATCAATAACATAAGGCCAAGTAAAAAATGTACTTAAGGTTTTTTGTTGATAAATTTTGACTGGCTTATAGTATTGACCTTCCGCCTGCATATTGTTATCAGCGACACCGAACCGCATGTTTTGATGTAGCACTCAACATTTTTCATAATTTCTACCCTTTGACCCCAAAGCTAAAGAGTTCCCGACTATTTCGGTACATTTTTTCGAAAACAAGTATTTTATTTCAAAGTTTTATTTTTAGAGGAGCTGAAGAAAATTTAAATTGGTCGAATTTCGACCACGGGCGATACTAGTCTATATATTAATAGGCTAACACTCTCCCCATAGTAATTTTCGCAACCCAACTTCATATAGTATTTATAGATAGATCCCTATAAAAGTTATATTGCCATCTTGGTATGGACTATTTCTACTGTCTCGCGAAAAAAAAATTTGAAAATTATGCTTTGTTTATTTGTTATTAAACAAAAAAGAAGCCTACAAACTTTCCGGAACTCTCCAACTATTTTGTAATCTCCAACAGCACAACATATATAAAAGCTTTAACCAAAAGCCAAAACTACAGTATCTGACTGTTTCATTGTACGCTAGATGGACCAGAGCGCGCCTTGCGCAAAAATTTCACCATTACCCTCAGCGACATCTACGACCCAGTAGATAAAGTCTCTGATTCACAACAGAAATGATATACATGATACAGCAGTGGCGCAGGTGGAAAGGCTGCCGGCTCTGATGCGTGCGTTTACAGGTTCAAGAGCACGGGTTCGGGGCAGGTTAAGTTTTTTATACCTTTCATGAACATGAAATGGTATTATAACTTTGGTCCGATGTTTGTAAGTATGAGAAGAAGAAGAGATAGACCCACCAATAAGTATATAGAAATGATCAGTGCGACGAGCTGAGTTGATTTAGCCATGTCCGTCTGTCCGTCTGTCCGTCCGTCTGTCCGTCCGTCTGTCCGTCTGTCCGTCTGTCTGTTTGAACGCAAACTAGTCCCTCAATTTTAGACCTATCTCGATGAAATTTGGTATAGGGCCGCCATTTTGCATGGGATTAATCATTTGTCGGAACCAGCCAGATCGGACCGATACAAAGCATAGCTCCCATACAATCGATTGTTCCGATAAACGGGTTTTGGTCTATAAATCTTGCAATTAAAAAGCTAGGACCGCAAAATTTTGCACTTTTCGTACATATTGTATAAGTAACATGTGTAGTGAAAATGACTCAAATCGGACCAACCAAACATATAGCTCCCATATAATCGATAGTTTCGATAAATGGGTTTTGGGCTATAGATTTTGCAGTTAAGAAGCTAGGAACGTAAAATTTTGCAGGTTTGGTACTTATTACATATGTGATGTGTGCAGTGAAAATCATACAGATCGGACTAACATAACATATAGCTCCCATATAATCGATTGCTCCGATAACTCTGGTTTGGGCCATGTATTTTCAAATTAACAGTTTTGAAGAGTTTGTACCAATTGTAAGTAAGGATCGGACACTTAAAAAAGTTATGCGTATTCATGAAAGGTATGAAGCCTTCGGCACAGCCGAAGACATCCCTTTCCTTACTTGTTTTTTTATAAATTAAATTTGCCTTGAAACATATAACATATGAAAACCTTTTATCATAATATTTTTTTTTTTAATTTATTGAAGATTGGCCAGAAAAATATTACCAATTGTCTCATTTAGAGCAAAGCTGTAAGTAGACGCTGGAAAGTATAAGTAGTTGCTGGCGTCATTTTAAATAATTTTCCTTGCTTTAAAAGAATTAAAAAAAAACTAGTAAGGAAGTCTAAGTTCGGGTGTAACCGAACATTAAATACCTAGTAGTGATCTGTTTTGGTATCCCAATTTACTCAGGTCTATTTTAATAACGGAAAAGTTGTTATAAAGGCAACTGATTGTTTTCGATTAAAAACACTTCTTTTGTGAGTGGTAAATTCAATTATCACTAAATAAGAAAATATAAATAGCTTTCCTCATGTTCATGAAAGGTATGAAAATAAAAAAAATTAATAAAAAAAAAGGCAGTAGGGTGTTAACTACTTGCCCGTAAATCTTCCTTGTTTGTTATTCGATTTGCGTAATTTTTGGCAGGAGTATACTACATACTATTGGGAAGTGTCTCACTAAATTTCATTGAAATACATTCTTGAAATTCCAAGCAATCGCTTTTGAAAATAGCAGAGCTTTTATGCTAAAAAGTGGGCGGCGCCACGCCTACTTCACCAAAATCCACAAAATTTTTTTACAGTATAGTTTTGTTTAAAAAGGCTATTATGTGTGTAAAATCTTATTTATATAACTTATACAATTATGGAAATATCGCGATTTTAATTTTACGAAGAAATTTTTTAGAACTATGTTCAAAAAGTGGGCGTGTTCGTTCTCGGATTTTGTTTATTTTTTCAGCAAAGAGTTAGCTTTATATGTTGAACACTTTCTCTAAATATCGTTTCAATAAGTCAATTTTTACCGGAGTTATGGCATGGAAAGTTTTGTGGAATAATCCCCCATAAAGGGGCGGGGCCACGCCCATTTTCCAAAAATTTTGTGCTTTCGACTTTCTTTGCCCACGAACACTTTAGAGGTGAAATAGAAATGATATACAGCTAGTTTAAGCAAAGTTATAGCATATTCAATATATCTATGATCCTTTTCGAAATCTTTCGTATAAAATTGGGCGTGGACCTAATCCGATTTCGCTAATTTTTTTTCGAAATATTGCCTGTACTAATAGAAATATGTGTGCTGAATTTTATTTTGCTATCTTGAGCGGTGTTTGATTTATGATTAATAATATTTCCAAATTTGACTTAATCAAAAGTGGGCGGTGCCACGCCCTTTTTTAAAAATTTCTTCAGAAATTTATTTTCTGCCTTAACGCTAAGGTACACACCAAATTTTATCCTTATAGGTGTATTATGTACTGAATAATCACTCTTTTTGTATTTTCGAAAATATTATATATATAGAAAGTGGGCGTGGCTTTTAACCGATTTTGCCTATTTTCAATAGCGTTCAGAGATAAGTAAAAAGGAACCTGCATACCAAGTTTCATTGAGATATCTCAAGATTTACTCAAGTTATCGTGTTTACAGACGGACGGACGGACGGACGGACGGACGGACGGACATGGCTCAATCAATTTCTCTTTTCCTCCTGAACATTTTGATATACATAAGTCAATATCTATCTCGATTCGTTTATGCCGTTACATACTACCGTTAGGCGAATGAAGTTAATATACCTTGTGTGCGAAGCACTACTAGGTATAAAAACAATTCCCTATTTTGTCTTCACCGAGAATCCCGATTCACCGAGAATCCCGAGAATCGAAGTCAGGTGTCCTGCAAGTAGTATACATTTATACCCATTTTGGTATAAAAATTGTACAATTATACACGCTCACGCATATGGGCAATCCTGTAAGCTCAAAGATTTTAAAACTCATTCATTTTACATATGTACATACATTCATATATGTACATACTTATGAGGGGAAGCCATGCGATTATAAACGTTACCGAAAAATTGAGAAATCGTCATTCTCTCTGCCGAAAATTTCTGCGCATTTGGTTTCTTCTACTCGGTGCGTGAAACACTTGCTCAAATTTTCAAATTTTTTGCCCTCATTCCTTTTACTAACCATAGATAAATAGATTTGAGACTCTTCGTTTCGAGAGAGCGCTGTCAAAATGCACATTTTTTATAACATTTATCATTGGTGCCACTCCGTGAAAGTGGAGTAAAACTGAGTAATGGTATTTTCATCATATATTTTGGGAATTTTAAAGGTTTTGCTTTTAATTGGACTTTTGAAGGGGTAAATAAATTTTTCGAAACTTATATTATAAACAAGTAAGGAAAGGGCTGTCTTCGGCTGTGCCGAAGGCTTTATACCTTTCATCAATACGCATATCTTTTTTAAGTGTCCTACATGGCCAAACCACATTTATCGGAGCAATCGGTAATATGGGAGCTATATGTTATCTAAGTCCGATCTGTATGATTTTCACTACACACATCACATATATAATAAGTACCAAACGTGCAAAATTTAACGTTTCTAGCTTTCTATTTGCAACATTTATAGCCCAAAACCCATTTATCGAAACTATCGATTATATGGGAGCTATATGTTATGGTGATCCGATCTAGGTGATTTTCACTACACATATTACGCATATAATATGTACTAAACCTGCGAAATTTCGCTCTAATAGCTTTTTAATTGCAAGAGTTATAGGCCAAAACCCATTTATCGGAACAATCGATTGTATGGGAGCTATGCGTTGTATCGGTCCGATCTTGCTGGTTCCGACAAATGATTAATCCTATCCGAAATGGCGCCTGCTTGAAAATTTCATCGAGATATCTCCAAAACTGAGGGACTAGTTTGCGTTCAAACAGACGGACGGACAGACGGACGGACGGACAGACGGACAGACGGACATGGCTAAATCACCTCAGCTCGTCACCCTGATCATTTCGGTATACTTAATGGTGGGTCTATCTCTTCTTCTTCTCACACTTACAAACATCGGACCAAAGTTGTAATACCATTTCATGTTCATGAAAGGTATAAAAATATGACAAATTAACGTATCTGCAGGCATAAATAAACAAAATATATGTACAAATGAAGTTTAAATGCATCATATAACACTGCCATGAGTTGATAATGAAATATTGAATTTATTGGTAAATATGGATTGATAGGATCAAAAGCACTATAAAAACCGTTGTTGAGTGCATGGGGGCGGTCCTTTACTTAAAATTTCTGAAGTTCTTCTAACAAAATCAATAACATAAGGCCAAGTAAAAAATGTACTTAAGGTTTTTTGTTGATAAATTTTGACTGGCTTATAGTATTGACCTTCCGCCTTCATATTATTATCAGGGACATCGAACCGCATGTTTTGATGTAGCACTCAACATTTTTCATAACTTCTACCCTTTGACCCCAAAGCTAAAGAGTTCCCGACTATTTCGGTACATTTTTTCGAAAATAAGTATTTTATTTCAAAGTTTTATTTTTAGAGGAGCTGAAGAAAATTTAAATTGGTCGAATTTCGACCACGGGCGATACTAGTCTATATTATTATTCTAAAACAAAGCGCTTAGCTAGACTAAACTACAATACGTACATAAATGAAATGTGTATCAAATGAAAGCTTACCTTGAGCATGTTTGCACAAAATTACAAAAATTTCAATTGGTTAATTTGTTCATAAGATATTAGCGTTTAAAGTTTGCATTAATTTTTTTCTAAAAAAAACCCACCCGATTATCGGGAGTTACATACTAGTTATTTATTAATTGTGTCATCTATACTATAATAAATCTCTAGAAGAGTCGTGTCTGTACATTGAAAATTTCTTTGAAAATATGACTGGGGATGACCTGGGGTATCCTATAGAGTTCATCTGATCCATTTTTAAAATTATTGTCTGTCTGTTTGTCTGTTTGAACTTAAGGATCTCGGAAACTAAGAAATGGAATTTGGATAGACTTTCACAAGTATACTGCCTGAAGCTTAGAAAGGGATCTGCACATTGTTTTATCACAATTGGACCACACACAAAAAAGATATACTAATTTTTAGGGAGGAACCTATGACATTTTTTTTAAAATAAATTTAAATAAATATTTACATATGTGGGTCTCAGCATATCTATACCTACTATAATAAATCTCTAGAAAAGTCGTGTCTGTCCATTGCAAATTTCTTTGAAAAGATGGCTGGGGATGACCTGGGGAATGCTATAGAGTTCATCTGATCCATTTTTAAAATTATTGTCTGTCTGTTTGTCTGTTTGAACTTAAGGATCTCGGAAACTAAGAAATGGAATTTGGATAGACTTTCACAAATATACTGCCTGAAGCTTAGAAAGGGATCTGCACTTTGTTTTATCACAATCGGACCACAAACAAAAAAGATATACTAATTTTTAGGGAGGAACCTCTGACATTTTTTTCTTAAATAAATTTAAATAACTATTTACATATGTGGGTATCAACATATCCATACTATCATAAATCTCTAGAAAAGACGTGTCTGTACATTGAAAATTTCTTTGAAAAGATGACTGGGGAATGCTATAGAGTTCAACTGATCCATTTTTAAAATTATTGTCTGTCTGTTTGTCTGTTTGAACTTAAGGATCTCGGAAACTAAGAAATGAATTTTCATGGGACTTTCACAAATATACTGCTTGAAGCTTAGAAAGAGATCTGCACTTCGTTTTATCAAAATCGGACCACAAACAAAAAAGATATACTAATTTTTAGGGAGGAACCTATGACATTTTTTTTAAATAAATTTAAATAAATATTTACTTATGTGGGTATCAGTATATCTATACTATAATAAATCTCTAGAAAAGTCGTGTCTGTCAATAAAAAATTCTTTGAAAAGATGACTGGGGATGACCTGGGAAATGCTATAGAGTTCATCTGATCCATTTTTAAAATTATTGTCTGTCTGTTTGCCTGTTTATCTGTTTGTCTGTTTGAACTTAAGGATCTCGGAAACTAAGAAATGGATTTTGATGGGACTTTCACAAATATACTGCTTGAAGCTTAGAAAGGGATCTGCTCTTTGTTTTATTAAAATCGGACCTCAAACAAAAAAGATATACTAATTTTTAGAGAGGAACCTATAAAATTTTTTTCTTAAATAAATTTAAATAAATATTTACATATGTATATGGGTCTCAGCATATCTACACCTACTATAAAATTTCCATTGAAAATTTCTTTGAAAAGATGACTGGGAATGCTATAGAGTTCATCTGATCCATTTTTAAAATTATTGTCTGTCTGTTTGAACTTAAGGATCTCGGAAACTAAGAAATTAATTTTGGTGAGACTCAAATATACTGCTTGAAGCTTAGAAAGGGATCTGCACTTTGTTTTATCAAAATCGGGCCACAAACAAAAAAGATATACTAATTTTTAAGGAGGAACCTCTGACATTTTTTTCTTAAATAAATTTAAATAACTATTTACATATGTGGGTATCAACATATCCATACTATCATAAATCTCTAGAAAAGACGTGTCTGTACATTGAAAATTTCTTTGAAAAGATGACTGGGGAATGCTATAGAGTTCAACTGATCCATTTTTAAAATTATTGTCTGTCTGTTTGAACTTAAGGATCTCGGAAACTAAGAAATGGATTTTGATGAGACTTTCACAAATATATTGCTTGAAGCTTAGAAAGGCATCTGTACTTTCTTTTATCAAAATCAGAAGACAAACAAAAAAGAAATACTAAGTTTTATGGAGGAACCTATGAAATTTTTTTCTTAAATAAATTTAAATAAATATTTACATATGTGGGTATCAGCATATCTATACTATAATAAATCTCTAGAAGAGTCGTGTCTGTACATTGAAAATTTCTTTGAAAATATGACTGGGGATGACCTGGGGTATCCTATAGAGTTCATCTGATCCATTTTTATACCTAGTAGTGCTTCGCACACAAGAAATATTAACTTCATTCGCCTAACGGTAGTATGTAACGGCATAAACGAATCGAGATAGATATTGACTTATGTATATCAAAATGTTCAGGAGGAAAAGAGAAATTGATTGAGCCATGTCCGTCCGTCCGTCCGTCCGTCCGTCCGTCTGTAAACACGATAACTTGAGTAAATCTTGAGATATCTCAATGAAACTTGGTATGCAGGTTCCTTTTTACTTATCTCTGAACGCTATTGAAAATAGGCAAAATCGGTTAAAAGCCACCCCCACTTTCTATATATATAATATTTTCGAAAATACAAAAAGAGTGATTATTCAGTACATAATACACCTATAATTATAAAATTTGGTGTGTACCTTAGCGTTAAGGCAAAAAATAAATTTCTGAAGAAATTTTTAAAAAAGGTCGTGGCACCGCCCACTTTTGATTAAGTCAAATTTGGAAATATTATTAATCATAAATCAAACACCGCTCAAGATAGCAAAATAAAATTCAGCACACATATTTCTATTAATACAGGCAATATTTCGAAAAAAAATTAGCGAAATCGGATTAGGTCCACGCCCAATTTTATACGAAAGATTTCGAAAAGGATCATAGATATATTGAATATGCTATAACTTTGCTTAAACTAGCTGTATATCATTTCTATTTCACCTCTAAAGTGTTCGTGGGCAAAGAAAGTCGAAAGTCAAAATTTTTGGAAAATGGGCGTGGCCCCGTCCCTTTATGGGGGATTATTCCACAAAACTTTCCATGCCATAACTCCGGTAAAAATTGACTTATTGAAACGATATTTAGAGAAAGTGTTCAACATATAAAGCTAACTCTTTGCTGAAAAAATAAACAAAATCGGAGAACGGACACGCCCACTTTTTGAACATAGTTCTAAAAAATTTCTTCGTAAAATTAAAATCGCGATATTTCCATAATTGTATAAGTTATATAAATAAGATTTTACACACATAATAGCCTTTTTAAACAAAACTATACTGTAAAAAAATTTTGTGGATTTTGGTGAAGTAGGCGTGGCGCCGCCCACTTTTTAGCATAAAAGCTCTGCTATTTTCAAAAGCGATTGCTTGGAATTTCAAGAATGTATTTCAATGAAATTTAGTGAGACACTTCCCAATAGTATGTAGTATACTCCTGCCAAAAATTACGCAAATCGAATAACAAACAAGGAAGATTTACGGGCAAGTAGTTAACACCCTACTGCCTTTTTTTTTATACCTAGTAGTGCTTCGCACACAAGGTATATTAACTTCATTCGCCTAACGGTAGTATGTAACGGCATAAACGAATCGAGATAGATATTGACTTATGTATATCAAAATGTTCAGGAGGAAAAGAGAAATTGATTGAGCCATGTCCGTCCGTCCGTCCGTCCGTCCGTCCGTCCGTCCGTCTGTAAACACGATAACTTGAGTAAATTTTGAGATATCTCAATGAAACTTGGTATGCAGGTTCCTTTTTACTTATCTCTGAACGCTATTGAAAATAGGCAAAATCGGTTAAAAGCCACGCCCACTTTCTATATATATAATATTTTCGAAAATGCAAAAAGAGTGATTATTCAGTACAGAATACACCTATAAGGATAAAATTTGGTGTGTACCTTAGCGTTAAGGCAAAAAATAAATTTCTGAAGAAATTTTTAAAAAAGGGCGTGGCACCGCCCACTTTTGATTAAGTCAAATTTGGAAATATTATTAATCATAAATCAAACACCGCTCAAGATAGCAAAATAAAATTCAGCACACATATTTCTATTAATACAGGCATATTTCGAAAAAAAATTTTGCGAAATCGGATTAGGTCCACGCCCAATTTTATACGAAAGATTTCGAAAAGGATCATAGATATATTGAATATGCTATAACTTTGCTTAAACTAGCTGTATATCATTTCTATTTCACCTCTAAAGTGTTCGTGGGCAAAGAAAGTCGAAAGCACAAAATTTTTGGAAAATGGGCGTGGCCCCGCCCCTTTATGGGGGATTATTCCACAAAACTTTCCATGCCATAACTCCGGTAAAAATTGACTTATTGAAACGATATTTAGAGAAAGTGTTCAACATATAAAGCTAACTCTTTGCTGAAAAAATAAACAAAATCGGAGAACGGACACGCCCACTTTTTGAACATAGTTCTAAAAAATTTCTTCGTAAAATTAAAATCGCGATATTTCCATAATTGTATAAGTTATATAAATAAGATTTTACACACATAATAGCCTTTTTAAACAAAACTATACTGTAAAAAAATTTTGTGGATTTTGGTGAAGTAGGCGTGGCGCCGCCCACTTTTTAGCATAAAAGCTCTGCTATTTTCAAAAGCGATTGCTTGGAATTTCAAGAATGTATTTCAATGAAATTTAGTGAGACACTTCCCAATAGTATGTAGTATACTCCTGCCAAAAATTACGCAAATCGAATAACAAACAAGCAAGATTTACGGGTAGTTAACACCCTACTGCCTTTTTATACCTAGTAGTGCTTCGCACACAAGGTATATTAACTTCATTCGCCTAAAGGTAGTTTGTAACGGCATAAACGAATCGAGATAGATATTGACTTATGTATATCAAAATGTTCAGGAGGAAAAGAGAAATTGATTGAGCCATGTCCGTCCGTCCGTCCGTCTGTAAACACGATAACTTGAGTAAATCTTGAGATATCTCAATGAAACTTGGCAGGCGCGTAGCCAGAAAAAAATTTCGGGGGGGGTTTTTGGCCAAAGTGTCAGTAAATAAGAATTACCTGTAAATACACACATATTTATATTTTCACATATTACTCTTTCTACACGGATAAAAATTTGAGCCTAAATTTTAAACCACTCATTGGTTTACACAATTTTTAAAACTTTTTGGTAATAAATTTCAAGCCTTTCTCAAATTTTTGCGGTTTAGATTTAAAACTTAACCGGGATAAACAAAAATACAACAAAAGCCGTATAGACAGCGAATATGTGCACTTTTCGCACAAAATTCATGAGTGCGCCGTAGCTCAGTAGGTAGAGCATTGCGCACTGATCGGTTCTAGTCCTAACATTTTTTAAAAAAACATAAACAATTGTTAACAACATTTTCGGTATAAAATTTAAATAATTTTTATTTGGCACATTTCTATGACAACCGGTGTAAATTTAATTCTAAACCAAATTTGGTCATACACCTTGACCAGTATGTCTGCGTTCAAAGGGTTTTTTTGGAATTTACAGTAAAATTAATTTCTTTAGACTAATTTCATTATTTTTGAATGAAAGTATGTGTAAATACTTAATGAAAATTCTGCAAATCAAAGTTAAAAAAATTGTGGAAAATTCATGAAAATTTAAGAAATCTCGACAAAATTTCATCGAAATTTCTCGTAAATTTTTTTGGATTTTTTTCGAGTATGCAGTTTTGCTGCTCGTTCAATTGTCAAAAGCCGACCAAGAGCATTTTCTTCAATATAAAAATATTGCGCTTACAAATTTGTATGGAAAATAATGCACTTGGCTAGAAAAAAAATTGCCAAAAATCGAGCAATTCTTCTAGCGGCTTAAGATTGCTATCTTTGTTCACTTTAATTGAACGGGCCACAAAACTGCAAACTTGAAAAAATTTTAACATTTTTACTAGAAAGTTAGAATTAGTTAGATTTTTCGAGTTTTCTTGAATTTTTCTTAACTTTGAGTTGCAGTATTGTTATTGTTTTTTTGCACATTCTTTCATACAAAAATAATGAAATTAGTCAAAGGAAGTTAATCTTACTGGAAATTCCAAACAACACTTTGAACGCAAACATACTGGTCTAGGTTTATATGTAGCACCAAAAAGTTTAAAATCAAAACAATATTTATTTTTATTGTTTGTTTTGAAATTTTGTGTAGGATTTCTTCAGGCCTTGGCAAGAAGTAAATAGTTGTCGCTTTATTTCTTGAAGAAAAACTGAAGCTTCGGAAAAATAAAAACAAAAAATATAATGAAAAAACATTGAAATTCATATAAAAAGCGCCAAATTGCAATTATTCAACATGCAAAAAGGAACGTCAACATTTGTTGTCTATTCATGACAATTTCATAGTCAAGAAATACTTGAAAATATTTCTTAATCATTTTCTTTTCAACAGCATACCGGGCTTTCTTTTAAACTTTTTCAATCCTTTTTTGCCAAATTAGCGTCACTTTTTATTATCACCTCACAAGTATAAGCACAATTTAATTGTTACCCAGCAAACACAGCCTCTAACGTTAGAGAAATGGTGACAGGTAATAGTGTCAATTGACACTATTGCGCTTTTGGAAATGGAAATAGAGTCAATTGACACTATTGCTATTTTAGGCAGCGGTTGTCGCGCAGCTCAGTGTTGTAAGAGATGGATTTTTATTATTCCAAGTCCTTCTGCGTAGTACACCATTGTGCGTAGGCGGCCTTCGGCCGCGCTTATTATAAATAACCCTGGGCTACGCCATTCCAACTCCGGGTGGTTGCCCTGAACGGTGGCAACATGCCACCGTTCCCACTCTATGGGCGGGATCCATGGTATTTTTTTAATTTTTATTATCACCTGAAACTAATGATTATTATATCGCGCGATTTTTTATTTCAAATTTTCATCTTATGTTATTACCTATTCACATATGTATATGCATGTACACTATATTTTTATTCCCTTTATGTTATCTTTATTGCCAATTCAGAAAGGTGTTCTGCACAAAAATACCTTGGATCCCGCCCATAGAGTGGGAACGGTGGCATGTTGTTGTTTATTATTTCATATTTTCATTATTGCTATTAATGCTACTTTCTTAACAGGGGTTTTAAAAGTGAATAGAGTAATTATTCTAGTACAGACGCATATTTTTTAATTTTCGGAAATTTCGGGGGGGGTTTGAACCCCCGAAACCCCCCCCTGAATACGCGCCTGAAACTTGGTATGCAGGTTCCTTTTTACTTATCTCTGAACGCTATTGAAAATAGGCAAAATCGGTTAAAAGCCACGCCCACTTTCTATATATATAATATTTTCGAAAATACAAAAAGAGTGATTATTCAGTACATAATACACCTATAAGGATAAAATTTGGTGTGTACCTTAGCGTTAAGGCAAAAAATAAATTTCTGAAGAAATTTTTAAAAAAGGGCGTGGCACCGCCCACTTTTGATTAAGTCAAATTTGGAAATATTATTAATCATAAATCAAACACCGCTCAAGATAGCAAAATAAAATTCAGCACACATATTTCTATTAATACAGGCAATATTTCGAAAAAAAATTAGCGATTAGGTCCACGCCCAATTTTATGCGAAAGATTTCGAAAATAATCATGGATAAATTGAATATGCTATAACTTTGCTTAAACTTGCTGTATATCATTTCTATTTCACCTCTAAAGTGTTCGTGGGCAAAGAAAGTCGAAAGCACAAAATTTTTGGAAAATGGGCGTGGCCCCGCCCCTTTATGGGGGATTATTCCACAAAACTTTCCATGCCATAACTCCGGTAAAAATTGACTTATTGAAACGATATTTAGAGAAAGTGTTCAACATATAAAGCTAACTCTTTGCTGAAAAAATAAAAAAAATCGGTGAACGGACACGCCCACTTTTTGAACATAGTTCTAAAAATTTCTTCGTAAAATTAAAATCGCGATATTTTCATAATTGTATAAGTTATATAAATAAGATTTTACACACATAATAGCCTTTTTAAACAAAACTAAACTGTAAAAAAATTTTGTGGATTTTGGCGAAGTAGGCGTGGCGCCGCCCACTTTTTAGCATAAAAGCTCTTCTATTTTCAAAAGCGATTGCCTGGAATTTCAAGAATGTATTTCAATGAAATTTAGTGAGACACTTCCCAATAGTATGTAGTATACTCCTGCCAGAAATTACGCAAATCGAATAACAAACAAGGAAGATTTACGGGCAAGTAGTTAACACCCTACTGCCTTTTTATACCTAGTAGGGCTTCGCACACAAGGTATATTAACTTCATTCGCCTAACGGTAGTATGTAACGGCATAAACGAATCGAGATAGATATTGACTTATGTATATCAAAATGTTCAGGAGGAAAAGAGAAATTGATTGAGCCATGTCCGTCCGTCCGTCCGTCTGTAAACACGATAACTTGAGTAAATCTTGAGATATCACATATTTCTATTAATACAGGCAATATTTCGAAAAAAAATTAGCGAAATCGGATTAGGTCCACGCCCAATTTTATACGAAAGATTTCGAAAAGGATCATAGATATATTGAATATGCTATAACTTTGCTTAAACTAGCTGTATATCATTTCTATTTCACCTCTAAAGTGTTCGTGGGCAAAGAAAGTCGAAAGCACAAAATTTTTGGAAAATGGGCGTGGCCCCGCCCCTTTATGGGGGATTATTCCACAAAACTTTCCATGCCATAACTCCGGTAAAAATTGACTTATTGAAACGATATTTAGAGAAAGTGTTCAACATATAAAGCTAACTCTTTGCTGAAAAAATAAACAAAATCGGAGAACGGACACGCCCACTTTTTGAACATAGTTCTAAAAAATTTCTTCGTAAAATTAAAATCGCGATATTTCCATAATTGTATAAGTTATATAAATAAGATTTTACACACATAATAGCCTTTTTAAACAAAACTATACTGTAAAAAAATTTTGTGGATTTTGGTGAAGTAGGCGTGGCGCCGCCCACTTTTTAGCATAAAAGCTCTGCTATTTTCAAAAGCGATTGCTTGGAATTTCAAGAATGTATTTCAATGAAATTTAGTGAGACACTTCCCAATAGTATGTAGTATACTCCTGCCAAAAATTACGCAAATCGAATAACAAACAAGGAAGATTTACGGGCAAGTAGTTAACACCCTACTGCCTTTTTTTTTATACCTAGTAGTGCTTCGCACACAAGGTATATTAACTTCATTCGCCTAACGGTAGTATGTAACGGCATAAACGAATCGAGATAGATATTGACTTATGTATATCAAAATGTTCAGGAGGAAAAGAGAAATTGATTGAGCCATGTCCGTCCGTCCGTCCGTCCGTCCGTCCGTCCGTCTGTAAACACGATAACTTGAGTAAATCTTGAGATATCTCAATGAAACTTGGTATGCAGGTTCCTTTTTACTTATCTCTGAACGCTATTGAAAATAGGCAAAATCGGTTAAAAGCCACGCCCACTTTCTATATATATAATATTTTCGAAAATACAAAAAGTGTGATTATTCAGTACATAATACACCTATAAGGATAAAATTTGGTGTGTACCTTAGCGTTAAGGCAAAAAATAAATTTCTGAAGAAATTTTTAAAAAAGGGCGTGGCACCGCCCACTTTTGATTAAGTCAAATTTGGAAATATTATTAATCATAAATCAAACACCGCTCAAGATAGCAAAATAAAATTCAGCACACATATTTCTATTAATACAGGCAATATTTCGAAAAAAAATTAGCGAAATCGGATTAGGTCCACGCCCAATTTTATACGAAAGATTTCGAAAAGGATCATGGATAAATTGAATATGCTATAACTTTGCTTAAACTTGCTGTATATCATTTCTATTTCACCTCTAAAGTGTTCGTGGGCAAAGAAAGTCGAAAGCACAAAATTTTTGGAAAATGGGCGTGGCCCCGCCCCTTTATGGGGGATTATTCCACAAAACTTTCCATGCCATAACTCCGGTAAAAATTGACTTATTGAAACGATATTTAGAGAAAGTGTTCAACATATAAAGCTAACTCTTTGCTGAAGAAATAAACAAAATCGGAGAACGGACACGCCCACTTTTTGAACATAGTTCTAAAAAATTTCTTCGTAAAATTAAAATCGCGATATTTCCATAATTGTATAAGTTATATAAATAAGATTTTACACACATAATAGCCTTTTTAAACAAAACTATACTGTAAAAAAATTTTGTGGATTTTGGTGAAGTAGGCGTGGCGCCGCCCACTTTTTAGCATAAAAGCTCTGCTATTTTCAAAAGCGATTGCTTGGAATTTCAAGAATGTATTTCAATGAAATTTAGTGAGACACTTCCCAATAGTATGTAGTATACTCCTGCCAAAAATTACGCAAATCGAATAACAAACAAGGAAGATTTACGGGCAAGTAGTTAACACCCTACTGCCTTTTTTTTATACCTAGTAGTGCTTCGCACACAAGGTATATTAACTTCATTCGCCTAACGGTAGTATGTAACGGCATAAACGAATCGAGATAGATATTGACGTATGTATATCAAAATGTTCAGGAGGAAAAGAGAAATTGATTGAGCCATGTCCGTCCGTCCGTCCGTCCGTCCGTCTGTAAACACGATAACTTGAGTAAATCTTGAGATATCTCAATGAAACTTGGTATGCAGGTTCCTTTTTACTTATCTCTGAACGCTATTGAAAATAGGCAAAATCGGTTAAAAGCCACGCCCACTTTCTATATATATAATATTTTCGAAAATACAAAAAGAGTGATTATTCAGTACATAATACACCTATAAGGATAAAATTTGGTGTGTACCTTAGCGTTAAGGCAAAAAATAAATTTCTGAAGAAATTTTTAAAAAAGGGCGTGGCACCGCCCACTTTTGATTAAGTCAAATTTGGAAATATTATTAATCATAAATCAAACACCGCTCAAGATAGCAAAATAAAATTCAGCACACATATTTCTATTAATACAGGCAATATTTCGAAAAAAAATTAGCGAAATCGGATTAGGTCCACGCCCAATTTTATACGAAAGATTTCGAAAAGGATCATGGATAAATTGAATATGCTATAACTTTGCTTAAACTTGCTGTATATCATTTCTATTTCACCTCTAAAGTGTTCGTGGGCAAAGAAAGTCGAAAGCACAAAATTTTTGGAAAATGGGCGTGGCCCCGCCCCTTTATGGGGGATTATTCCACAAAACTTTCCATGCCATAACTCCGGTAAAAATTGACTTATTGAAACGATATTTAGGGAAAGTGTTCAACATATAAAGCTAACTCTTTGCTGAAAAAATAAAAAAAATCGGTGAACGGACACGCCCACTTTTTGAACATAGTTCTAAAAATTTCTTCGTAAAATTAAAATCGCGATATTTCCATAATTGTATAAGTTATATAAATAAGATTTTACACACATAATAGCCTTTTTAAACAAAACTAAACTGTAAAAAAATTTTGTGGATTTTGGCGAAGTAGGCGTGGCGCCGCCCACTTTTTAGCATAAAAGCTCTTCTATTTTCAAAAGCGATTGCCTGGAATTTCAAGAATGTATTTCAATTAAATTTAGTGAGACACTTCCCAATAGTATGTAGTATACTCCTGCCAGAAATTACGCAAATCGAATAACAAACAAGGAAGATTTACGGGCAAGTAGTTAACACCCTACTGCCTTTTTATACCTAGTAGTGTTTCGCACACAAGGTATATTAACTTCATTCGCCTAACGGTAGTATGTAACGGCATAAACGAATCGAGATAGATATTGACTTATGTATATCAAAATGTTCAGGAGGAAAAGAGAAATTGATTGAGCCATGTCCGTCCGTCCGTCCGTCCGTCTGTAAACACGATAACTTGAGTAAATCTTGAGATATCTCAATGAAACTTGGTATGCAGGTTCCTTTTTACTTATCTCTGAACGCTATTGAAAATAGGCAAAATCGGTTAAAAGCCACGCCCACTTTCTATATATATAATATTTTCGAAAATACAAAAAGAGTGATTATTCAGTACATAATACACCTATAAGGATAAAATTTGGTGTGTACCTTAGCGTTAAGGCAAAAAATAAATTTCTGAAGAAATTTTTAAAAAAGGGCGTGGCACCGCCCTTTTTTGATTAAGTCAAATTTGGAAATATTATTAATCATAAATCAAACACCGCTCAAGATAGCAAAATAAAATTCAGCACACATATTTCTATTAATACAGGCATATTTCGAAAAAAAATTAGCGAAATCGGATTAGGTCCACGCCCAATTTTATACGAAACATTTCGAAAAGGATCATAGATATATTGAATATGCTATAACTTTGCTTAAACTAGCTGAATATCATTTCTATTTCACCTCTAAAGTGTTCGTGGGCAAAGAAAGTCGAAAGCACAAAATTTTTGGAAAATGGGCGTGACCCCGCCCCTTTATGGGGGATTATTCCACAAAACTTTCCATGCCATAACTCCGGTAAAAATTGACTTATTGAAACGATATTTAGAGAAAGTGTTCAACATATAAAGCTAACTCTTTGCTGAAAAAATAAACAAAATCGGAGAACGGACACGCCCACTTTTTGAACATAGTTCTAAAAAATTTCTTCGTAAAATTAAAATCGCGATATTTCCATAATTGTATAAGTTATATAAATAAGATTTTACACACATAATAGCCTTTTTAAACAAAACTATACTGTAAAAAAATTTTGTGGATTTTGGTGAAGTAGGCGTGGCGCCGCCCACTTTTTAGCATAAAAGCTCTGCTATTTTCAAAAGCGATTGCTTGGAATTTCAAGAATGTATTTCAATGAAATTTAGTGAGACACTTCCCAATAGTATGTAGTATACTCCTGCCAAAAATTACGCAAATCGAATAACAAACAAGGAAGATTTACGGGCAAGTAGTTAACACCCTACTGCCTTTTTTATACCTAGTGGTGCTTCGCACACAAGGTATATTAACTTCATTCGCCTAACGGTAGTATGTAACGGCATAAACGAATCGAGATAGATATTGACTTATGTATATCAAAATGTTCAGGAGGAAAAGAGAAATTGATTGAGCCATGTCCGTCCGTCCGTCCGTCCGTCCGTCTGTAAACACGTGGGCAAAGAAAGTCGAAAGCACAAAATTTTTGGAAAATGGGCGTGGCCCCGCCCCTTTATGGGGGATTATTCCACAAAACTTTCCATGCCATAACTCCGGTAAAAATTGACTTATTGAAACGATATTTAGAGAAAGTGTTCAACATATAAAGCTAACTCTTTGCTGAAAAAATAAACAAAATCGGAGAACGGACACGCCCACTTTTTGAACATAGTTCTAAAAAATTTCTTCGTAAAATTAAAATCGCGATATTTCCATAATTGTATAAGTTATATAAATAAGATTTTACACACATAATAGCCTTTTTAAACAAAACTATACTGTAAAAAAATTTTGTGGATTTTGGTGAAGTAGGCGTGGCGCCGCCCACTTTTTAGCATAAAAGCTCTGCTATTTTCAAAAGCGATTGCTTGGAATTTCAAGAATGTATTTCAATGAAATTTAGTGAGACACTTCCCAATAGTATGTAGTATACTCCTGCCAAAAATTACGCAAATCGAATAACAAACAAGGAAGATTTACGGGCAAGTAGTTAACACCCTACTGCCTTTTTTTTTATACCTAGTAGTGCTTCGCACACAAGGTATATTAACTTCATTCGCCTAACGGTAGTATGTAACGGCATAAACGAATCGAGATAGATATTGACTTATGTATATCAAAATGTTCAGGAGGAAAAGAGAAATTGATTGAGCCATGTCCGTCCGTCCGTCCGTCCGTCCGTCTGTAAACACGATAACTTGAGTAAATCTTGAGATATCTCAATGAAACTTGGTATGCAGGTTCCTTTTTACTTATCTCTGAACGCTATTGAAAATAGGCAAAATCGGTGAAAAGCCACGCCCACTTTCTATATATATAATATTTTCGAAAATACAAAAAGAGTGATTATTCAGTACATAATACACCTATAAGGATAAAATTTGGTGTGTACCTTAGCGTTAAGGCAAAAAATAAATTTCTGAAGAAATTTTTAAAAAAGGGCGTGGCACCGCCCACTTTTGATTAAGTCAAATTTGGAAATATTATTAATCATAAATCAAACACCGCTCAAGAAAGCAAAATAAAATTCAGCACACATATTTCTATTAGTACAGGCAATATTTCGAAAAAAAATTAGCGAAATCGGATTAGGTCCACGCCCAATTTTATACGAAAGATTTCGAAAAGGATCATAGATATATTGAATATGCTATAACTTTGCTTAAACTAGCTGTATATCATTTCTATTTCACCTCTAAAGTGTTCGTGGGCAAAGAAAGTCGAAAGCACAAAATTTTTGGAAAATGGGCGTGGCCCCGCCCCTTTATGGGGGATTATTCCACAAAACTTTCCATGCCATAACTCCGGTAAAAATTGACTTATTGAAACGATATTTAGAGAAAGTGTTCAACATATAAAGCTAACTCTTTGCTGAAAAAATAAACAAAGTCGGAGAACGGACACGCCCACTTTTTGAACATAGTTCTAAAAAATTTCTTCGTAAAATTAAAATCGCGATATTTCCATAATTGTATAAGTTATATAAATAAGATTTTACACACATAATAGCCTTTTTAAACAAAACTATACTGTAAAAAAATTTTGTGGATTTTGGTGAAGTAGGCGTGGCGCCGCCCACTTTTTAGCATAAAAGCTCTGCTATTTTCAAAAGCGATTGCTTGGAATTTCAAGAATGTATTTCAATGAAATTTAGTGAGACACTTCCCAATAGTATGTAGTATACTCCTGCCAAAAATTACGCAAATCGAATAACAAACAAGGAAGATTTACGGGCAAGTAGTTAACACCCTACTGCCTTTTTTTTATACCTAGTAGTGCTTCGCACACAAGGTATATTAACTTCATTCGCCTAACGGTAGTATGTAACGGCATAAACGAATCGAGATAGATATTGACTTATGTATATCAAAATGTTCAGGAGGAAAAGAGAAATTGATTGAGCCATGTCCGTCCGTCCGTCCGTCCGTCCGTCTGTAAACACGATAACTTGAGTAAATCTTGAGATATCTCAATGAAACTTGGTATGCAGGTTCCTTTTTACTTATCTCTGAACGCTATTGAAAATAGGCAAAATCGGTTAAAAGCCACGCCCACTTTCTATATATATAATATTTTCGAAAATACAAAAAGAGTGATTATTCAGTACATAATACACCTATAAGGATAAAATTTGGTGTGTACCTTAGCGTTAAGGCAAAAAATGAATTTCTGAAGAAATTTTTAAAAAAGGGCGTGGCACCGCCCACTTTTGATTAAGTCAAATTTGGAAATATTATTAATCATAAATCAAACACCGCTCAAGATAGCAAAATAAAATTCAGCACACATATTTCTATTAGTACAGGCAATATTTCGAAAAAATATTAGCGAAATCGGATTAGGTCCACGCCCAATTTTATACGAAAGATTTCGAAAAGGATCATAGATATATTGAATATGCTATAACTTTGCTTAAACTAGCTGTATATCATTTCTATTTCACCTCTAAAGTGTTCGTGGGCAAAGAAAGTCGAAAGCACAAAATTTTTGGAAAATGGGCGTGGCCCCGCCCCTTTATGGGGGATTATTCCACAAAACTTTCCATGCCATAACTCCGGTAAAAATTGACTTATTGAAACGATATTTAGAGAAAGTGTTCAACATATAAAGCTAACTCTTTGCTGAAAAAATAAACAAAATCATAGAACGGACACGCCCACTTTTTGAACATAGTTCTAAAAAATTTCTTCGTAAAATTAAAATCGCGATATTTCCATAATTGTATAAGTTATATAAATAAGATTTTACACACATAATAGCCTTTTTAAACAAAACTATACTGTAAAAAAATTTTGTGGATTTTGGTGAAGTAGGCGTGGCGCCGCCCACTTTTTAGCATAAAAGCTCTGCTATTTTCAAAAGCGATTGCTTGGAATTTCAAGAATGTATTTCAATGAAATTTAGTGAGACACTTCCCAATAGTATGTAGTATACTCCTGCCAAAAATTACGCAAATCGAATAACAAACAAGGAAGATTTACGGGCAAGTAGTTAACACCCTACTACACAAGGTATATTAACTTCATTCGCCTAACGGTAGTATGTAACGGCATAAACGAATCGAGATAGATATTGACTTATATATATCAAAATGTTCAGGAGGAGAAGAGAAATTGATTGAGCAATGTCCGTCCGTCTGTGAACACGATAACTTGAGTAAATCTTGAGATATCTCAATGAAACTTGGTATGCAGGTTCCTTTTTACATATCTCTGAACGGTATTGAAAATAGGCAAAATCGGTTAAAAGCCACGCCCACTTTCTATATATATAATATTTTCGAAAATACAAAAAGACTGATTATTCAGTACATAATACACCTATAAGGATAAAATTTGGTGTGTACCTTACCGTTAAGGCAAAAAATAAATTTGTGAAGAAATTTTTAAAAAAGGGCGTGGCACCGCCCACTTTTGATTAAGTCAAATTTGGAAATATTATTAATCATAAATCAAAAACCGCTCAAGATAGCAAAATAAAATTCAGCACACATATTTATATTAATACAGGCAATATTTCGAAAAAAAATTAGCGAAATCGGATTAGGTCCACGCCCAATTTTATACGAAAGATTTTGAAAAGGATCATGGATATATTGAATATGCTAACAAACAAGCAACATTTACGGGCAAGTAGTTAACACCCTACTGCCTTTTTATACCTAGTAGTGCTTCGCACACAAGGTATATTAACTTCATTCGCCTAACGGTAGTATGTAACGGCATAAACGAATCGAGATAGATATTGACTTATGTATATCAAAATGTTCAGGAGGAAAAGAGAAATTGATTGAGCCATGTCCGTCCGTCCGTCCGTCCGTCCGTCCGTCTGTAAACACGATAACTTGAGTAAATCTTGAGATATCTCAATGAAACTTGGTATGCAGGTTCCTTTTTACTTATCTCTGAACGCTATTGAAAATAGGCAAAATCGGTTAAAAGCCACGCCCACTTTCTATATATATAATATTTTCGAAAATACAAAAAGAGTGATTATTCAGTACATAATACACCTATAAGGATAAAATTTGGTGTGTACCTTAGCGTTAAGGCAAAAAATAAATTTCTGAAGAAATTTTTAAAAAAGGGCTTGGCACCGCCCACTTTTGATTAAGTCAAATTTGGAAATATTATTAATCATAAATCAAACACCGCTCAAGATAGCAAAATAAAATTCAGCACACATATTTCTATTAATACAGGCAATATTTCTAAAAAAAATTAGCGAAATCGGATTAGGTCCACGCCCAATTTTATACGAAAGATTTCGAAAAGGATCATGGATAAATTGAATATGCTATAACTTTGCTTAAACTTGCTGTATATCATTTCTATTTCACCTCTAAAGTGTTCGTGGGCAAAGAAAGTCGAAAGCACAAAATTTTTGGAAAATGGGCGTGGCCCCGCCCCTTTATGGGGGATTATTCCACAAAACTTTCCATGCCATAACTCCGGTAAAAATTGACTTATTGAAACGATATTTAGAGAAAGTGTTCAACATATAAGGCTAACTCTTTGCTGAAAAAATAAACAAAATCGGTGAACGGACACGCCCACTTTTTGAACATAGTTCTAAAAATTTCTTCGTAAAATTAAAATCGCGATATTTCCATAATTGTATAAGTTATATAAATAAGATTTTACACACATAATAGCCTTTTTAAACAAAACTATACTGTAAAAAAATTTTGTGGATTTTGGTGAAGTAAGCGTGGCGCCGCTTACTTTTTAGCATAAAAGCTCTGCTATTTTCAAAAGCGATTGCTTGGAATTTCAATAATGTATTTCAATGAAATTTAGTGAGACACTTCCCAATAGTATGTAGAATACTCCTGCCAAAAATTACGCAAATCGAATAACAAACAAGGAAGATTTACGGGCAAGTAGTTAACACCCTACTGCCTTTTTTTTATACCTAGTAGTGCTTCGCACACAAGGTATATTAACTTCATTCGCCTAACGGTAGTATGTAACGGCATAAACGAATCGAGATAGATATTGACTTATGTATATCAAAATGTTCAGGAGGAAAAGAGAAATTGATTGAGCCATGTCCGTCCGTCCGTCCGTCCGTCCGTCCGTCCGTCCGTCTGTAAACACGATAACGTGAGTAAATCTTGAGATATCTCAATGAAACTTGGTATGCAGGTTCCTTTTTACTTATCTCTGAACGCTATTGAAAATAGGCAAAATCGGTTAAAAGCCACGCCCACTTTCTATATATATAATATTTTCGAAAATACAAAAAGAGTGATTATTCAGTACATAATACACCTATAAGGATAAAATTTGGTGTGTACCTTAGCGTTAAGGCAAAAAATAAATTTCTGAAGAATTTTTTAAAAAAGGGCGTGGCACCGCCCACTTTTGATTAAGTCAAATTTGGAAATATTATTAATCATAAATCAAACACCGCTCAAGATAGCAAAATAAAATTCAGCACACATATTTCTATTAATACAGGCATATTTCGAAAAAAAATTAGCGAAATCGGATTAGGTCCACGCCCAATTTTATACGAAACATTTCGAAAAGGATCATAGATATATTGAATATGCTATAACTTTGCTTAAACTAGCTGTATATCATTTCTATTTCACCTCTAAAGTGTTCGTGGGCAAAGAAAGTCGAAAGCACAAAATTTTTGGAAAATGGGCGTGACCCCGCCCCTTTATGGGGGATTATTCTACAAAACTTTCCATGCCATAACTCCGGTAAAAATTGACTTATTGAAACGATATTTAGAGAAAGTGTTCAACATATAAAGCTAACTCTTTGCTGAAAAAATAAACAAAATCGGAGAACGGACACGCCCACTTTTTGAACATAGTTCTAAAAAATTTCTTCGTAAAATTAAAATCGCGATATTTCCATAATTGTATAAGTTATATAAATAAGATTTTACACACATAATAGCCTTTTTAAACAAAACTATACTGTAAAAAAATTTTGTGGATTTTGGTGAAGTAGGCGTGGCGCCGCCCACTTTTTAGCATAAAAGCTCTGCTATTTTCAAAAGCGATTGCTTGGAATTTCAAGAATGTATTTCAATGAAATTTAGTGAGACACTTCCCAATAGTATGTAGTATACTCCTGCCAAAAATTACGCAAATCGAATAACAAACAAGGAAGATTTACGGGCAAGTAGTTAACACCCTACTACACAAGGTATATTAACTTCATTCGCCTAACGGTAGTATGTAACGGCATAAACGAATCGAGATAGATATTCACTTATATATATCAAAATGTTCAGGAGAAGAAGAGAAATTGATTGAGCAATGTCCGTCCGTCCGTCCGTCTGTGAACACGATAACTTGAGTAAATCTTGAGATATCTCAATGAAACTTGGTATGCAGGTTCCTTTTTACATATCTCTGAACGGTATTGAAAATAGGCAAAATCGGTTAAAAGCCACGCCCACTTTCTATATATATAATATTTTCGAAAATACAAAAAGAGTGATTATTCAGTACATAATACACCTATAAGGATAAAATTTGGTGTGTACCTTACCGTTAAGGCAAAAAATAAATTTGTGAAGAAATTTTTAAAAAAGGGCGTGGCACCGCCCACTTTTGATTAAGTCAAATTTGGAAATATTATTAATCATAAATCAAAAACCGCTCAAGATAGCAAAATAAAATTCAGCACACATATTTATATTAATACAGGCAATATTTCGAAAAAAAATTAGCGAAATCGGATTAGGTCCACGCCCAATTTTATACGAAAGATTTTGAAAAGGATCATGGATATATTGAATATGCTAACAAACAAGCAACATTTACGGGCAAGTAGTTAACACCCTACTGCCTTTTTATACCTAGTAGTGCTTCGCACACAAGGTATATTAACTTCATTCGCCTAACGGTAGTATGTAACGGCATAAACGAATCGAGATAGATATTGACTTATGTATATCAAAATGTTCAGGAGGAAAAGAGAAATTGATTGAGCCATGTCCGTCCGTCCGTCCGTCCGTCCGTCCGTCCGTCCGTCCGTCCGTCTGTAAACACGATAACTTGAGTAAATCTTGAGATATCTCAATGAAACTTGGTATGCAGGTTCCTTTTTACTTATCTCTGAACGCTATTGAAAATAGGCAAAATCGGTTAAAAGCCACGCCCACTTTCTATATATATAATATTTTCGAAAATACAAAAAGAGTGATTATTCAGTACATAATACACCTATAAGGATAAAATTTGGTGTGTACCTTAGCGTTAAGGCAAAAAATAAATTTCTGAAGAAATTTTTAAAAAAGGGCGTGGCACCGCCCACTTTTGATTAAGTCAAATTTGGAAATATTATTAATCATAAATCAAACACCGCTCAAGATAGCAAAATAAAATTCAGCACACATATTTCTATTAATACAGGCAATATTTCGAAAAAAATTAGCGAAATCGGATTAGGTCCACGCCGAAAGATTTCGAAAAGGATCATGGATAAATTGAATATGCTATAACTTTGCTTAAACTTGCTGTATATCATTTCTATTTCACCTCTAAAGTGTTCGTGGGCAAAGAAAGTCGAAAGCACAAAATTTTTGGAAAATGGGCGTGGCCCCGCCCCTTTATGGGGGATTATTCCACAAAACTTTCCATGCCATAACTCCGGTAAAAATTGACTTATTGAAACGATATTTAGAGAAAGTGTTCAACATATAAAGCTAACTCTTTGCTGAAAAAATAAACAAAATCGGTGAACGGACACGTCCACTTTTTGAACATAGTTCTAAAAATTTCTTCGTAAAATTAAAATCGCGATATTTCCATAATTGTATAAGTTATATAAATAAGATTTTACACACATAATAGCCTTTTTAAACAAAACTAAACTGTAAAAAAATTTTGTGGATTTTGGCGAAGTAGGCGTGGCGCCGCCCACTTTTTAGCATAAAAGCTCTGCTATTTTCAAAAGCGATTGCCTGGAATTTCAAGAATGTATTTCAATGAAATTTAGTGAGACACTTCCCAATAGTATGTAGTATACTTCTGCAAGAAATTACGCAAATCGAATAACAAACAAGGAAGATTTACGGGCAAGTAGTTAACACCCTACTGCCTTTTTATACCTAGTAGTGCTTCGCACACAAGGTATATTAACTTCATTCGCCTAACGGTAGTATGTAACGGCATAAACGAATCGAGATAGATATTGACTTATGTATATCAAAATGTTCAGGAGGAAAAGAGAAATTGATTGAGCCATGTCCGTCCGTCCGTCCGTCCGTCCGTCCGTCCGTCTGTAAACACGATAACTTGAGTAAATCTTGAGATATCTCAATGAAACTTGGTATGCAGGTTCCTTTTTACTTATCTCTGAACGCTATTGAAAATAGGCAAAATCGGTTAAAAGCCACGCCCACTTTCTATATATATAATATTTTCGAAAATACAAAAAGAGTGATTATTCAGTACATAATACACCTATAAGGATAAAATTTGGTGTGTACCTTAGCGTTAAGGCAAAAAATAAATTTCTGAAGAAATTTTTAAAAAAGGGCGTGGCACCGCCCACTTTTGATTAAGTCAAATTTGGAAATATTATTAATCATAAATCAAACACCGCTCAAGATAGCAAAATAAAATTCAGCACACATATTTCTATTAATACAGGCAATATTTCGAAAAAAAATTAGCGAAATCGGATTAGGTCCACGCCCAATTTTATACGAAAGATTTCGAAAAGGATCATAGATATATTGAATATGCTATAACTTTGCTTAAACTAGCTGTATATCATTTCTATTTCACCTCTAAAGTGTTCGTGGGCAAAGAAAGTCGAAAGCACAACATTTTTGGAAAATGGGCGTGGCCCCGCCCCTTTATGGGGGATTATTCCACAAAACTTTCCATGCCATAACTCCGGTAAAAATTGACTTATTGAAACGATATTTAGAGAAAGTGTTCAACATATAAAGCTAACTCTTTGCTGAAAAAATAAACAAAATCGGAGAACGGACACGCCCACTTTTTGAACATAGTTCTAAAAAATTTCTTCGTAAAATTAAAATCGCGATATTTCCATAATTGTATAAGTTATATAAATAAGATTTTACACACATAATAGCCTTTTTAAACAAAACTATACTGTAAAAAAATTTTGTGGATTTTGGTGAAGTAGGCGTGGCGCCGCCCACTTTTTAGCATAAAAGCTCTGCTATTTTCAAAAGCGATTGCTTGGAATTTCAAGAAAGTATTTCAATGAAATTTAATGAGACACTTCCCAATAGTATGTAGTATACTCCTGCCAAAAATTACGCAAATCGAATAACAAACAAGGAAGATTTACGGGCAAGTAGTTAACACCCTACTGCCTTTTTTTTTATACCTGGTAGTGCTTCGCACACAAGGTATATTAACTTCATTCGCCTAACGGTAGTATGTAACGGCATAAACGAATCGAGATAGATATTGACTTATGTATATCAAAATGTTCAGGAGGAAAAGAGAAATTGATTGAGCCATGTCCGTCCGTCCGTCCGTCCGTCCGTCTGTAAACACGATAACTTGAGTAACTCTTGAGATATCTCAATGAAACTTGGTATGCAGGTTCCTTTTTACTTATCTCTGAACGCTATTGAAAATAGGCAAAATCGGTTAAAAGCCACGCCCACTTTCTATATATATAATATTTTCGAAAATACAAAAAGAGTGATTATTCAGTACATAATACACCTATAAGGATAAAATTTGGTGTGTACCTTAGCGTTAAGGCAAAAAATAAATTTCTGAAGAAATTTTTAAAAAAGGGCGTGGCACCGCCCACTTTTGATTAAGTCAAATTTGGAAATATTATTAATCATAAATCAAACACCACTCAAGAAAGCAAAATAAAATTCAGCACACATATTTCTATTAGTACAGGCAATATTTCGAAAAAAAATTAGCGAAATCGGATTAGGTCCACGCCCAATTTTATACGAAAGATTTCGAAAAGGATCATAGATATATTGAATATGCTATAACTTTGCTTAAACTAGCTGTATATCATTTCTATTTCACCTCTAAAGTGTTCGTGGGCAAAGAAAGTCGAAAGCACAAAATTTTTGGAAAATGGGCGTGGCCCCGCCCCTTTATGGGGGATTATTCCACAAAACTTTCCATGCCATAACTCCGGTAAAAATTGACTTATTGAAACGATATTTAGAGAAAGTGTTCAACATATAAAGCTAACTCTTTGCTGAAAAAATAAACAAAATCGGAGAACGGACACGCCCACTTTTTGAACATAGTTCTAAAAAATTTCTTCGTAAAATTAAAATCGCGATATTTCCATAATTGTATAAGTTATATAAATAAGATTTTACACACATAATAGCCTTTTTAAACAAAACTATACTATAAAAAAATTTTGTGGATTTTGGTGAAGTAGGCGTGGCGCCGCCCACTTTTTAGCATAAAAGCTCTGCTATTTTCAAAAGCGATTGCTTGGAATTTCAAGAATGTATTTCAATGAAATTTAGTGAGACACTTCCCAATAGTATGTAGTATACTCCTGCCAAAAATTACGCAAATCGAATAACAAACAAGGAAGATTTACGGGCAAGTAGTTAACACCCTACTGCCTTTTTTTTATACCTAGTAGTGCTTCGCACACAAGGTATATTAACTTCATTCGCCTAACGGTAGTATGTAACGGCATACACGAAGCGAGATAGATATTGACTTATGTATATCAAAATGTTCAGGAGGAATAGAGAAATTGATTGAGCCATGTCCGTCCGTCCGTCCGTCCGTCTGTAAACACGATAACTTGAGTAAATCTTGAGATATCTCAATGAAACTTGGTATGCAGGTTCCTTTTTACTTATCTCTGAACGCTATTGAAAATAGGCAAAATCGGTTAAAAGCCACGCCCACTTTCTATATATATAATATTTTCGAAAATACAAAAAGACTGATTATTCAGTAAATAATACACCTATAAGGATAAAATTTGGTGTGTACCTTAGCGTTAAGGCAAAAAATAAATTTCTGAAGAAATTTTTAAAAAAGGGCGTGGCACCGCCCACTTTTGATTAAGTCAAATTTGGAAATATTATTAATCATAAATCAAACACCGCTCAAGAAAGCAAAATAAAATTCAGCACACATATTTCTATTAGTACAGGCAATATTTCGAAAAAAAATTAGCGAAATCGGATTAGGTCCACGCCCAATTTTATACGAAAGATTTCGAAAAGGATCATAGATATATTGAATATGCTATAACTTTGCTTAAACTAGCTGTATATCATTTCTATTTCACCTCTAAAGTGTTCGTGGGCAAAGAAAGTCGAAAGCACAAAATTTTTGGAAAATGGGCGTGGCCCCGCCCCTTTATGGGGGATTATTCCACAAAACTTTCCATGCCATAACTCCGGTAAAAATTGACTTATTGAAACGATATTTAGAGAAAGTGTTCAACATATAAAGTTAACTCTTTGCTGAAAAAATAAACAAAATCGGAGAACGGACACGCCCACTTTTTGAACATAGTTCTAAAAAATTTCTTCGTAAAATTAAAATCGCGATATTTCCATAATTGTATAAGTTATATAAATAAGATTTTACACACATAATAGCCTTTTTAAACAAAACTATACTATAAAAAAATTTTGTGGATTTTGGTGAAGTAGGCGTGGCGCCGCCCACTTTTTAGCATAAAAGCTCTGCTATTTTCAAAAGCGATTGCTTGGAATTTCAAGAATGTATTTCAATGAAATTTAGTGAGACACTTCCCAATAGTATGTAGTATACTCCTGCCAAAAATTACGCAAATCGAATAACAAACAAGGAAGATTTACGGGCAAGTAGTTAACACCCTACTGCCTTTTTTATACCTAGTGGTGCTTCGCACACAAGGTATATTAACTTCATTCGCCTAACGGTAGTATGTAACGGCATAAACGAATCGAGATAGATATTGACTTATGTATATCAAAATGTTCAGGAGGAAAAGAGAAATTGATTGAGCCATGTCCGTCCGTCCGTCCGTCCGTCCGTCCGTCCGTCTGTAAACACGATAACTTGAGTAAATCTTGAGATATCTCAATGAAACTTGGTATGCAGGTTCCTTTTTACTTATCTCTGAACGCTATTGAAAATAGGCAAAATCGGTTAAAAGCCACGCCCACTTTCTATATATATAATATTTTCGAAAATACAAAAAGAGTGATTATTCAGTACATAATACACCTATAAGGATAAAATTTGGTGTGTACCTTAGCGTTAAGGCAAAAAATAAATTTCTGAAGAAATTTTTAAAAAAGGGCGTGGCACCGCCCACTTTTGATTAAGTCAAATTTGGAAATATTATTAATCATAAATCAAACACCGCTCAAGAAAGCAAAATAAAATTCAGCACACATATTTCTATTAGTACAGGCAATATTTCGAAAAAAAATTAGCGAAATCGGATTAGGTCCACGCCCAATTTTATACGAAAGATTTCGAAAAGGATCATAGATATATTGAATATGCTATAACTTTGCTTAAACTAGCTGTATATCATTTCTATTTCACCTCTAAAGTGTTCGTGGGCAAAGAAAGTCGAAAGCACAACATTTTTGGAAAATGGGCGTGGCCCCGCCCCTTTATGGGGGATTATTCCACAAAACTTTCCATGCCATAACTCCGGTAAAAATTGACTTATTGAAACGATATTTAGAGAAAGTGTTCAACATATAAAGCTAACTCTTTGCTGAAAAAATAAACAAAATCGGAGAACGGACACGCCCACTTTTTGAACATAGTTCTAAAAAATTTCTTCGTAAAATTAAAATCGCGATATTTCCATAATTGTATAAGTTATATAAATAAGATTTTACACACATAATAGCCTTTTTAAACAAAACTATACTGTAAAAAAATTTTGTGGATTTTGGTGAAGTAGGCGTGGCGCCGCCCACTTTTTAGCATAAAAGCTCTGCTATTTTCAAAAGCGATTGCTTGGAATTTCAAGAATGTATTTCAATGAAATTTAGTGAGACACTTCCCAATAGTATGTAGTATACTCCTGCCAAAAATTACGCAAATCGAATAACAAACAAGGAAGATTTACGGGCAAGTAGTTAACACCCTACTGCCTTTTTTTTATACCTAGTAGTGCTTCGCACACAAGGTATATTAACTTCATTCGCCTAACGGTAGTATGTAACGGCATACACGAAGCGAGATAGATATTGACTTATGTATATCAAAATGTTCAGGAGGAATAGAGAAATTGATTGAGCCATGTCCGTCCGTCCGTCCGTCCGTCTGTAAACACGATAACTTGAGTAAATCTTGAGATATCTCAATGAAACTTGGTATGCAGGTTCCTTTTTACTTATCTCTGAACGCTATTGAAAATAGGCAAAATCGGTTAAAAGCCACGCCCACTTTCTATATATATAATATTTTCGAAAATACAAAAAGACTGATTATTCAGTAAATAATACACCTATAAGGATAAAATTTGGTGTGTACCTTAGCGTTAAGGCAAAAAATAAATTTCTGAAGAAATTTTTAAAAAAGGGCGTGGCACCGCCCACTTTTGATTAAGTCAAATTTGGAAATATTATTAATCATAAATCAAACACCGCTCAAGAAAGCAAAATAAAATTCAGCACACATATTTCTATTAGTACAGGCAATATTTCGAAAAAAAATTAGCGAAATCGGATTAGGTCCACGCCCAATTTTATACGAAAGATTTCGAAAAGGATCATAGATATATTGAATATGCTATAACTTTGCTTAAACTAGCTGTATATCATTTCTATTTCACCTCTAAAGTGTTCGTGGGCAAAGAAAGTCGAAAGCACAACATTTTTGGAAAATGGGCGTGGCCCCGCCCCTTTATGGGGGATTATTCCACAAAACTTTCCATGCCATAACTCCGGTAAAAATTGACTTATTGAAACGATATTTAGAGAAAGTGTTCAACATATAAAGCTAACTCTTTGCTGAAAAAATAAACAAAATCGGAGAACGGACACGCCCACTTTTTGAACATAGTTCTAAAAAATTTCTTCGTAAAATTAAAATCGCGATATTTCCATAATTGTATAAGTTATATAAATAAGATTTTACACACATAATAGCCTTTTTAAACAAAACTATACTATAAAAAAATTTTGTGGATTTTGGTGAAGTAGGCGTGGCGCCGCCCACTTTTTAGCATAAAAGCTCTGCTATTTTCAAAAGCGATTGCTTGGAATTTCAAGAATGTATTTCAATGAAATTTAGTGAGACACTTCCCAATAGTATGTAGTATACTCCTGCCAAAAATTACGCAAATCGAATAACAAACAAGGAAGATTTACGGGCAAGTAGTTAACACCCTACTGCCTTTTTTTTATACCTAGTAGTGCTTCGCACACAAGGTATATTAACTTCATTCGCCTAACGGTAGTATGTAACGGCATACACGAAGCGAGATAGATATTGACTTATGTATATCAAAATGTTCAGGAGGAATAGAGAAATTGATTGAGCCATGTCCGTCCGTCCGTCCGTCCGTCTGTAAACACGATAACTTGAGTAAATCTTGAGATATCTCAATGAAACTTGGTATGCAGGTTCCTTTTTACTTATCTCTGAACGCTATTGAAAATAGGCAAAATCGGTTAAAAGCCACGCCCACTTTCTATATATATAATATTTTCGAAAATACAAAAAGACTGATTATTCAGTAAATAATACACCTATAAGGATAAAATTTGGTGTGTACCTTAGCGTTAAGGCAAAAAATAAATTTCTGAAGAAATTTTTAAAAAAGGGCGTGGCACCGCCCACTTTTGATTAAGTCAAATTTGGAAATATTATTAATCATAAATCAAACACCGCTCAAGAAAGCAAAATAAAATTCAGCACACATATTTCTATTAGTACAGGCAATATTTCGAAAAAAAATTAGCGAAATCGGATTAGGTCCACGCCCAATTTTATACGAAAGATTTCGAAAAGGATCATAGATATATTGAATATGCTATAACTTTGCTTAAACTAGCTGTATATCATTTCTATTTCACCTCTAAAGTGTTCGTGGGCAAAGAAAGTCGAAAGCACAAAATTTTTGGAAAATGGGCGTGGCCCCGCCCCTTTATGGGGGATTATTCCACAAAACTTTCCATGCCATAACTCCGGTAAAAATTGACTTATTGAAACGATATTTAGAGAAAGTGTTCAACATATAAAGCTAACTCTTTGCTGAAAAAATAAACAAAATCGGAGAACGGACACGCCCACTTTTTGAACATAGTTCTAAAAAATTTCTTCGTAAAATTAAAATCGCGATATTTCCATAATTGTATAAGTTATATAAATAAGATTTTACACACATAATAGCCTTTTTAAACAAAACTATACTATAAAAAAATTTTGTGGATTTTGGTGAAGTAGGCGTGGCGCCGCCCACTTTTTAGCATAAAAGCTCTGCTATTTTCAAAAGCGATTGCTTGGAATTTCAAGACTGTATTTCAATGAAATTTAGTGAGACACTTCCAATAGTATGTAGTATACTCCTGCCAAAAATTACGCAAATCGAATAACAAACAAGGAAGATTTACGGGCAAGTAGTTAACACCCTACTGCCTTTTTTATACCTAGTGGTGCTTCGCACACAAGGTATATTAACTTCATTCGCCTAACGGTAGTATGTAACGGCATAAACGAATCGAGATAGATATTGACTTATGTATATCAAAATGTTCAGGAGGAAAAGAGAAATTGATTGAGCCATGTCCGTCCGTCCGTCCGTCCGTCCGTCCGTCCGTCTGTAAACACGATAACTTGAGTAAATCTTGAGATATCTCAATGAAACTTGGTATGCAGGTTCCTTTTTACTTATCTCTGAACGCTATTGAAAATAGGCAAAATCGGTTAAAAGCCACGCCCACTTTCTATATATATAATATTTTCGAAAATACAAAAAGAGTGATTATTCAGTACATAATACACCTATAAGGATAAAATTTGGTGTGTACCTTAGCGTTAAGGCAAAAAATAAATTTCTGAAGAAATTTTTAAAAAAGGGCGTGGCACCGCCCACTTTTGATTAAGTCAAATTTGGAAATATTATTAATCATAAATCAAACACCGCTCAAGAAAGCAAAATAAAATTCAGCACACATATTTCTATTAGTACAGGCAATATTTCGAAAAAAAATTAGCGAAATCGGATTAGGTCCACGCCCAATTTTATACGAAAGATTTCGAAAAGGATCATAGATATATTGAATATGCTATAACTTTGCTTAAACTAGGCTGTATATCATTTCTATTTCACCTCTAAAGTGTTCGTGGGCAAAGAAAGTCGAAAGCACAAAATTTTTGGAAAATGGGCGTGGCCCCGCCCCTTTATGGGGGATTATTCCACAAAACTTTCCATGCCATAACTCCGGTAAAAATTGACTTATTGAAACGATATTTAGAGAAAGTGTTCAACATATAAAGCTAACTCTTTGCTGAAAAAATAAACAAAATCGGTGAACGGACACGCCCACTTTTTGAACATAGTTCTAAAAATTTCTTCGTAAAATTAAAATCGCGATATTTCCATAATTGTATAAGTTATATAAATAAGATTTTACACACATAATAGCCTTTTTAAACAAAACTATACTGTAAAAAAATTTTGTGGATTTTGGTGAAGTAGGCGTGGCGCCGCCCACTTTTTAGCATAAAAGCTCTGCTATTTTCAAAAGCGATTGCTTGGAATTTCAAGAATGTATTTCAATGAAATTTAGTGAGACACTTCCCAATAGTATGTAGTATACTCCTGCCAAAAATTACGCAAATCGAATAACAAACAAGGAAGATTTACGGGCAAGTAGTTAACACCCTACTGCCTTTTTTTTATACCTAGTAGTGCTTCGCACACAAGGTATATTAACTTCATTCGCCTAACGGTAGTATGTAACGGCATAAACGAATCGAGATAGATATTGACTTATGTATATCAAAATGTTCAGGAGGAAAAGAGAAATTGATTGAGCCATGTCCGTCCGTCCGTCCGTCCGTCCGTCCGTCCGTCCGTCTGTAAACACGATAACTTGAGTAAATCTTGAGATATCTCAATGAAACTTGGTATGCAGGTTCCTTTTTACTTATCTCTGAACGCTATTGAAAATAGGCAAAATCGGTTAAAAGCCACGCCCACTTTCTATATATATAATATTTTCGAAAATACAAAAAGAGTGATTATTCAGTACATAATACACCTATAAGGATAAAATTTGGTGTGTACCTTAGCGTTAAGGCAAAAAATAAATTTCTGAAGAAATTTTTAAAAAAGGGCGTGGCACCGCCCACTTTTGATTAAGTCAAATTTGGAAATATTATTAATCATAAATCAAACACCGCTCAAGATAGCAAAATAAAATTCAGCACACATATTTCTATTAATACAGGCATATTTCGAAAAAAAATTAGCGAAATCGGATTAGGTCCACGCCCAATTTTATACGAAACATTTCGAAAAGGATCATAGATATATTGAATATGCTATAACTTTGCTTAAACTAGCTGTATATCATTTCTATTTCACCTCTAAAGTGTTCGTGGGCAAAGAAAGTCGAAAGCACAAAATTTTTGGAAAATGGGCGTGGCCCCGCCCCTTTATGGGGGATTATTCCACAAAACTTTCCATGCCATAACTCCGGTAAAAATTGACTTATTGAAACGATATTTTGAGAAAGTGTTCAACATATAAAGCTAACTCTTTGCTGAAAAAATAAACAAAATCGGAGAACGGACACGCCCACTTTTTGAACATAGTTCTAAAAAATTTCTTCGTAAAATTAAAATCGCGATATTTCCATAATTGTATAAGTTATATAAATAAGATTTTACACACATAATAGCCTTTTTAAACAAAACTATACTGTAAAAAAATTTTGTGGATTTTGGTGAAGTAGGCGTGGCGCCGCCCACTTTTTAGCATAAAAGCTCTGCTATTTTCAAAAGCGATTGCTTGGAATTTCAAGAATGTATTTCAATGAAATTTAGTCAGACACTTCCCAATAGTATGTAGTATACTCCTGCCAAAAATTACGCAAATCGAATAACAAACAAGGAAGAGTTACGGGCAAGTAGTTAACACCCTACTGCCTTTTTTTATACCTAGTAGTGCTTCGCACACAAGGTATATTAACTTCATTCGCCTAACGGTAGTATGTAACGGCATAAACGAATCGAGATAGATATTGACTTATATATATCAAAATGTTCAGGAGGAGAAGAGAAATTGATTGAGCAATGTCCGTCCGTCCGTCCGTCCGTCCGTCCGTCTGTGAACACGATAACTTGAGTAAATCTTGAGATATCTCAATGAAACTTGGTATGCAGGTTCCTTTTTACATATCTCTGAACGGTATTGAAAATAGGCAAAATCGGTTAAAAGCCACGCCCACTTTCTATATATATAATATTTTCGAAAATACAAAAAGACTGATTATTCAGTACATAATACACCTATAAGGATAAAATTTGGTGTGTACCTTACCGTTAAGGCAAAAAATAAATTTGTGAAGAAATTTTTAGAAAAGGGCGTGGCACCGCCCACTTTTGATTAAGTCAAATTTGGAAATATTATTAATCATAAATCAAAAACCGCTCAAGATAGCAAAATAAAATTCAGCACACATATTTATATTAATACAGGCAATATTCGAAAAAAAATTAGCGATATCGGATTAGGTCCACGCCCAATTTTATACGAAAGATTTTGAAAAGGATCATGGATATATTGAATATGCTAACAAACAAGCAACATTTACGGCAAGTAGTTAACACCCTACTGCCTTTTTTATACCTAGTAGTGCTTCGCACACAAGGTATATTAACTTCATTCGCCTAACGGTAGTATGTAACGGCATAAACGAATCGAAATAAATATTGACTTATATATATCAAAATGTTCAGGAGGAAAAGAGAAATTGATTGAGCCATGTCCGTCCGTCCGTCCGTCCGTCTGTAAACACGATAACTTGAGTAAATCTTGAGATATCTCAATGAAACTTGGTATGCAGGTTCCTTTTTACTTATCTCTGAACGCTATTGAAAATAGGCAAAATCGGTTAAAAGCCACGCCCACTTTCTATATATATAATATTTTCGAAAATACAAAAAGAGTGATTATTCAGTACATAATACACCTATAAGGATAAAATTTGGTGTGTACCTTAGCGTTAAGGCAAAAAATAAATTTCTGAAGAAATTTTTAAAAAAGGGCGTGGCACCGCCCACTTTTGATTAAGTCAAATTTGGAAATATTATTAATCATAAATCAAAAACCGCTCAAGATAGCCAAATAAAATTCAGCACACATATTTATATTAATACAGGCAATATTTCGAAAAAAATTAGCGAAATCGGATTAGGTCCACGCCCAATTTTATACGAAAGATTTCGAAAAGGATCATGGATAAATTGAATATGCTATAACTTTGCTTAAACTTGCTGTATATCATTTCTATTTCACCTCTAAAGTGTTCGTGGGCAAAGAAAGTCGAAAGCACAAAATTTTTGGAAAATGGGCGTGGCCCCGCCCCTTTATGGGGGATTATTCCACAAAACTTTCCATGCCATAACTCCGGTAAAAATTGACTTATTGAAACGATATTTAGAGAAAGTGTTCAACATATAAAGCTAACTCTTTGCTGAAAAAATAAACAAAATCGGTGAACGGACACGCCCACTTTTTGAACATAGTTCTAAAAATTTCTTCGTAAAATTAAAATCGCGATATTTCCATAATTGTATAAGTTATATAAATAAGATTTTACACACATAATAGCCTTTTTAAACAAAACTATACTGTAAAAAATTTTTGTGGATTTTGGTGAAGTAGGCGTGGCGCCGCCCACTTTTTAGCATAAAAGCTCTGCTATTTTCAAAAGCGATTGCTTGGAATTTCAAGAATGTATTTCAATGAAATTTAGTGAGACACTTCCCAATAGTATGTAGTATACTCCTGCCAAAAATTACGCAAATCGAATAACAAACAAGGAAGATTTACGGGCAAGTAGTTAACACCCTACTGCCTTTTTTTTTATTAATTTTTTATACCTAGTAGTGCTTCGCACACAAGGTATATTAACTTCATTCGCCTAACGGTAGTATGTAACGGCATAAACGAATCGAGATAGATATTGACTTATACATATCAAAATGTTCAGGAGGAAAAGAGAAATTGATTGAGCCATGTCCGTCCGTCCGTCCGTCCGTCTGTAAACACGATAACTTGAGTAAATCTTGAGATATCTCAATGAAACTTGGTATGCAGGTTCCTTTTTACTTATCTCTGAACGCTATTGAAAATAGGCAAAATCGGTTAAAAGCCACGCCCACTTTCTATATATATAATATTTTCGAAAATACAAAAAGAGTGATTATTCAGTACATAATACACCTATAAGGATAAAATTTGGTGTGTACCTTAGCGTTAAGGCAAAAAATAAATTTCTGAAGAAATGTTTAAAAAAGGGCGTGGCACCGCCCACTTTTGATTAAGTCAAATTTGGAAATATTATTAATCATAAATCAAACACCGCTCAAGATAGCAAAATAAAATTCAGCACACATATTTCTATTAATACAGGCAATATTTCGAAAAAAAATTAGCGAAATCGGATTAGGTCCACGCCCAATTTTATACGAAAGATTTTGAAAAGGATCATGGATATATTGAATATGATATAACTTTGCTTAAACTAGCTGTATATCATTTCTATTTCACCCCTAAAGTGTTCGTGGGCAAAGAAAGTCGAAAGCACCAAATTTTTGGAAAATGGGCGTGGCCCCGCCCCTTTATGGGGGATTATTCCACAAAACTTTCCATGCCATAACTCCGGTAAAAATTGACTTATTGAAACGATATTTAGAGAAATTGTTCAACATATAAAGCTAACTCTTTGTTGAAAAAATAAACAAAATCGGTAAATGGACACGCCCACTTTTTGAACATAGTTCTAAAAAACTTCTTCGTAAAATTAACATCGCGATATTTCCATAATTGTATACGTTATATAAATAAGATTTTACACACATAATAGGATTTTTAAACAAAACTAAACTCTAACTGGATTTTGGTGAAGTAGGCGTGGCGCCGCCCACTTTTTAGCATAAAAGCTCTGCTATTTTCAAAAGCGATTGCTTGAAATTTCAAGAAGGTATTTCAATGAAAGTTAGTGAGATGCTTCTTAATAGTATATAGTATACTCCTGCCAAAAATTACGCAAATCGGATAGCAAACACGCAAAATATACGGACAAGTAGTTAACACCCTACTGCCTTTTTATACCTAGTAGTGCTTCGCACACAAGGTATATTAACTTCATTCGCCTAACGGTAGTATGTAACGGCATAAACGAATCGAGATAGATATTGACTTATACATATCAAAATGTTCAGGAGGAAAAGAGAAATTGATTGAGCCATGTCCGTCCGTCCGTCCGTCCGTCCGTCTGTAAACACGATAACTTGAGTAAATCTTGAGATATCTCAATGAAACTTGGTATGCAGGTTCCTTTTTACTTATCTCTGAACGCTATTGAAAATAGGCAAAATCGGTTAAAAGCCACGCCCACTTTCTATATATATAATATTTTCGAAAATACAAAAAGACTGATTATTCAGTACATAATACACCTATAAGGATAAAATTTGGTGTGTACCTTAGCGTTAAGGCAAAAAATAAATTTCTGAAGAAATTTTTAAAAAAGGGCGTGGCACCGCCCACTTTTGATTAAGTCAAATTTGGAAATATTATTAATCATAAATCAAAAACCGCTCAAGATAGCCAAATAAAATTCAGCACACATATTTATATTAATACAGGCAATATTTCGAAAAAAAATTAGCGAAATCGGATTAGGTCCACGCCCAATTTTATACGAAAGATTTTGAAAAGGATCATGGATATATTGAATATGCTATAACTTTGCTTAAACTAGCTGTATATCATTTCTATTTCACCCCTAAAGTGTTCGTGGGCAAAGAAAGTCGAAAGCACCAAATTTTTGGAAAATGGGCGTGGCCCCGCCCCTTTATGGGGGATTATTCCACAAAACTTTCCATGCCATAACTCCGGTAAAAATTGACTTATTGAAACGATATTTAGAGAAATTGTTCAACATATAAAGCTAACTCTTTGTTGAAAAAATAAACAAAATCGGTAAATGGACACGCCCACTTTTTGAACATAGTTCTAAAAAACTTCTTCGTAAAATTAACATCGCGATATTTCCATAATTGTATACGTTATATAAATAAGATTTTACACACATAATAGGATTTTTAAACAAAACTAAACTCTAACTGGATTTTGGTGAAGTAGGCGTGGCGCCGCCCACTTTTTAGCATAAAAGCTCTGCTATTTTCAAAAGCGATTGCTTGAAATTTCAAGAAGGTATTTCAATGAAAGTTAGTGAGATGCTTCTTAATAGTATATAGTATACTCCTGCCAAAAATTACGCAAATCGGATAGCAAACACGCAAAATATACGGACAAGTAGTTAACACCCTACTGCCTTTTTTTAATTAATTTTTTTTATTTTCATACCTTTCATGAACATGGGGAAAGCTATTTATATTTTGTTATTTAGTGATAGTTTAATTTACCACTTACAATAGAAATGATTTTATCGAAAACAATCTTTTGCCTTTATAACAAATTTTCAGGTATGTATTAAAACAGACCTGAGTAAATTAGGATACCAAAACAGATCACTACTAGGTATTTAATGTTCGGTTACACCCGAACTTAGACTTCCTTACTAGTTTTAATTAATTTTTTTTATTTTCATACCTTTCATGAACATGGGGAAAGCTATTTATATTTTGTTATTTAGTGATAGTTTAATTTACCACTTACAATAGAAATGATTTTATCGAAAACAATCTTTTGCCTTTATAACAAATTTTCAGGTATGTATTAAAACAGACCTGAGTAAATTAGGATACCAAAACAGATCACTACTAGGTATTTAATGTTCGGTTACACCCGAACTTAGACTTCCTTACTAGTTTTATTTTCATACCTTTCATGAACATGAGGAAAGCTATTTATATTTTCTTATTTAGTGATAATTGAATTTACCACTCACAAAAGAAGTGTTTTTAATCGAAAACAATCAGTTGCCTTTATAACAACTTTTCCGTTATTAAAATAGACCTGAGTAAATTGGGATACCAAAACAGATCACTACTAGGTATTTAATGTTCGGTTACACCCGAACTTAGACTTCCTTACTAGTTTAAATTAATTTTTTTTATTTTCATACCTTTCATGAACATGAGGAAAGCTATTTATATTTTGTTATTTAGTGATAATTGAATTTACCACTCACAAAAGAAGTGTTTTTAATCGAAAACAATCAGTTGTCTTTATAACAACTTTTCCGTTATTAAAATATACCTGAGTAAATTGGGATACCAAAACAGATCACTACTAGGTATTTAATGTTCGGTTGCACCCGAACTTAGACTTCCTTACTAGTTATACCTAGTAGTGCTTCGCACACAAGGTATATTAACTTCATTCGCCTAACGGTAGTATGTAACGGCATAAACGAATCGAGATAGATATTGACTTATACATATCAAAATGTTCAGGAGGAAAAGAGAAATTGATTGAGCCATGTCCGTCCGTCCGTCCGTCCGTCCGTCTGTAAACACGATAACTTGAGTAAATCTTGAGATATATCAATGAAACTTGGTATGCAGGTTCCTTTTTACTTATCTCTGAACGCTATTGAAAATAGGCAAAATCGGTTAAAAGCCACGCCCACTTTCTATATATATAATATTTTCGAAAATACAAAAAGACTGATTATTCAGTACATAATACACCTATAAGGATAAAATTTGGTGTGTACCTTAGCGTTAAGGCAAAAAATAAATTTCTGAAGAAATTTTTAAAAAAGGGCGTGGCACCGCCCACTTTTGATTAAGTCAAATTTGGAAATATTATTAATCATAAATCAAAAACCGCTCAAGATAGCCAAATAAAATTCAGCACACATATTTATATTAATACAGGCAATATTTCGAAAAAAAATTAGCGAAATCGGATTAGGTCCACGCCCAATTTTATACGAAAGATTTTGAAAAGGATCATGGATATATTGAATATGCTATAACTTTGCTTAAACTAGCTGTATATCATTTCTATTTCACCCCTAAAGTGTTCGTGGGCAAAGAAAGTCGAAAGCACCAAATTTTTGGAAAATGGGCGTGGCCCCGCCCCTTTATGGGGGATTATTCCACAAAACTTTCCATGCCATAACTCCGGTAAAAATTGACTTATTGAAACGATATTTAGAGAAATTGTTCAACATATAAAGCTAACTCTTTGTTGAAAAAATAAACAAAATCGGTAAATGGACACGCCCACTTTTTGAACATAGTTCTAAAAAACTTCTTCGTAAAATTAACATCGCGATATTTCCATAATTGTATACGTTATATAAATAAGATTTTACACACATAATAGGATTTTTAAACAAAACTAAACTCTAACTGGATTTTGGTGAAGTAGGCGTGGCGCCGCCCACTTTTTAGCATAAAAGCTCTGCTATTTTCAAAAGCGATTGCTTGAAATTTCAAGAAGGTATTTCAATGAAAGTTAGTGAGATGCTTCTTAATAGTATATAGTATACTCCTGCCAAAAATTACGCAAATCGGATAGCAAACACGCAAAATATACGGACAAGTAGTTAACACCCTACTGCCTTTTTTTAATTAATTTTTTTTATTTTCATACCTTTCATGAACATGGGGAAAGCTATTTATATTTTGTTATTTAGTGATAGTTTAATTTACCACTTACAATAGAAATGATTTTATCGAAAACAATCTTTTGCCTTTATAACAAATTTTCAGGTATGTATTAAAACAGACCTGAGTAAATTAGGATACCAAAACAGATCACTACTAGGTATTTAATGTTCGGTTACACCCGAACTTAGACTTCCTTACTAGTTTTAATTAATTTTTTTTATTTTCATACCTTTCATGAACATGGGGAAAGCTATTTATATTTTGTTATTTAGTGATAGTTTAATTTACCACTTACAATAGAAATGATTTTATCGAAAACAATCTTTTGCCTTTATAACAAATTTTCAGGTATGTATTAAAACAGACCTGAGTAAATTAGGATACCAAAACAGATCACTACTAGGTATTTAATGTTCGGTTACACCCGAACTTAGACTTCCTTACTAGTTTTATTTTCATACCTTTCATGAACATGAGGAAAGCTATTTATATTTTCTTATTTAGTGATAATTGAATTTACCACTCACAAAAGAAGTGTTTTTAATCGAAAACAATCAGTTGCCTTTATAACAACTTTTCCGTTATTAAAATAGACCTGAGTAAATTGGGATACCAAAACAGATCACTACTAGGTATTTAATGTTCGGTTACACCCGAACTTAGACTTCCTTACTAGTTTAAATTAATTTTTTTTATTTTCATACCTTTCATGAACATGAGGAAAGCTATTTATATTTTGTTATTTAGTGATAATTGAATTTACCACTCACAAAAGAAGTGTTTTTAATCGAAAACAATCAGTTGTCTTTATAACAACTTTTCCGTTATTAAAATATACCTGAGTAAATTGGGATACCAAAACAGATCACTACTAGGTATTTAATGTTCGGTTGCACCCGAACTTAGACTTCCTTACTAGTTATACCTAGTAGTGCTTCGCACACAAGGTATATTAACTTCATTCGCCTAACGGTAGTATGTAACGGCATAAACGAATCGAGATAGATATTGACTTATACATATCAAAATGTTCAGGAGGAAAAGAGAAATTGATTGAGCCATGTCCGTCCGTCCGTCCGTCCGTCCGTCTGTAAACACGATAACTTGAGTAAATCTTGAGATATATCAATGAAACTTGGTATGCAGGTTCCTTTTTACTTATCTCTGAACGCTATTGAAAATAGGCAAAATCGGTTAAAAGCCACGCCCACTTTCTATATATATAATATTTTCGAAAATACAAAAAGACTGATTATTCAGTACATAATACACCTATAAGGATAAAATTTGGTGTGTACCTTAGCGTTAAGGCAAAAAATAAATTTCTGAAGAAATTTTTAAAAAAGGGCGTGGCACCGCCCACTTTTGATTAAGTCAAATTTGGAAATATTATTAATCATAAATCAAAAACCGCTCAAGATAGCCAAATAAAATTCAGCACACATATTTATATTAATACAGGCAATATTTCGAAAAAAAATTAGCGAAATCGGATTAGGTCCACGCCCAATTTTATACGAAAGATTTTGAAAAGGATCATGGATATATTGAATATGCTATAACTTTGCTTAAACTAGCTGTATATCATTTCTATTTCACCCCCAAAGTGTTCGTGGGCAAAGAAAGTCGAAAGCACCAAATTTTTGGAAAATGGGCTTGGCCCCGCCCCTTTATGGGGGATTATTCCACAAAACTTTCCATGCCATAACTCCGGTAAAAATTGACTTATTGAAACGATATTTAGAGAAATTGTTCAACATATAAAGCTAACTCTTTGTTGAAAAAATAAACAAAATCGGTAAATGGACACGCCCACTTTTTGAACATAGTTCTAAAAAACTTCTTCGTAAAATTAACATCGCGATATTTCCATAATTGTATACGTTATATAAATAAGATTTTACACACATAATATGATTTTTAAACAAAACTAAACTCTAACTGGATTTTGGTGAAGTAGGCGTGGCGCCGCCCACTTTTTAGCATAAAAGCTCTGCTATTTTCAAAAGCGATTGCTTGAAATTTCAAGAAGGTATTTCAATGAAAGTTAGTGAGATGCTTCTTAATAGTATATAGTATACTCCTGCCAAAAATTACGCAAATCGGATAGCAAACACGCAAAATATACGGACAAGTAGTTAACACCCTACTGCCTTTTTTTAATTAATTTTTTTTATTTTCATACCTTTCATGAACATGGGGAAAGCTATTTATATTTTGTTATTTAGTGATAGTTTAATTTACCACTTACAATAGAAATGATTTTATCGAAAACAATCTTTTGCCTTTATAACAAATTTTCAGGTATGTATTAAAACAGACCTGAGTAAATTAGGATACCAAAACAGATCACTACTAGGTATTTAAATTTCGGTTACACCCGAACTTAGACTTCCTTACTAGTTTTAAATTAATTTTTTTTATTTTCATACCTTTCATGAACATGAGGAAAGCTATTTATATTTTGTTATTTAGTGATAATTGAATTTACCACTCACAAAAGAAGTGTTTTTAATCGAAAACAATCAGTTGTCTTTATAACAACTTTTCCGTTATTAAAATATACCTGAGTAAATTGGGATACCAAAACAGATCACTACTAGGTATTTAATGTTCGGTTGCACCCGAACTTAGACTTCCTCACTAGTTTTATTAATTATACCTAGTAGTGCTTCGCACACAAGGTATATTAACTTCATTCGCCTAACGGTAGTATGTAACGGCATAAACGAATCGAAATAAATATTGACTTATATATATCAAAATGTTCAGGAGGAAAAGAGAAATTGATTGAGCCATGTCCGTCCGTCCGTCCGTCCGTCCGTCCGTCTGTAAACACGATAACTTGAGTAAATCTTGAGATATCTCAATGAAATTTGGTATGTAGGTTCCTTTTCACTTATCTCCGAGCGCTATTGAAAATAGGCAAAATCGGTTAAAAGCCACGCCCTCTTTCTATATATATAATATTTTGGAAAATACAAAAAGAGTGATTATTCAGTACATAATACACCTATAAGGATAATATTTGGTGTGCACTTTAGCGTTAAGGCAACAAATACATTTTTGAAGAAATTTTTAAAAAGGGGCGTGGCACCGCCCACTTTTGATATAGTCAAATTTGGAAATATTATTAATCATAAATCAAAAACCGCTCAGATAGCAAAATAAAATTCAGCACACATATTTCTATTAATACAGGCAATATTTCGAAAAAAAATTAGCGAAATCGGATTAGGTCCACGCCCAATTTTATACGAAAGATTTCGAAAAGGATCATGGATAAATTGAATATGCTATAACTTTGCTTAAACTTGCTGTATATCATTTCTATTTCACCTCTAAAGTGTTCGTGGGCAAAGAAAGTCGAAAGCACAAAATTTTTGGAAAATGGGCGTGGCCCCGCCCCTTTATGGGGGATTATTCCACAAAACTTTCCATGCCATAACTCCGGTAAAAATTGACTTATTGAAACGATATTTAGAGAAAGTGTTCAACATATAAAGCTAACTCTTTGCTGAAAAAATAAACAAAATCGGTCAACGGACACGCCCACTTTTTGAACATAGTTCTAAAAATTTCTTCGTAAAATTAAAATCGCGATATTTCCATAATTGTATAAGTTATATAAATAAGATTTTACACACATAATAGCCTTTTTAAACAAAACTATACTGTAAAAAAATTTTGTGGATTTTGGTGAAGTAGGCGTGGCGCCGCCCACTTTTTAGCATAAAAGCTCTGCTATTTTCAAAAGCGATTGCTTGGAATTTCAAGAATGTATTTCAATGAAATTTAGTGAGACACTTCCCAATAGTATGTAGTATACTCCTGCCAAAAATTACGCAAATCGAATAACAAACAAGGAAGATTTACGGGCAAGTAGTTAACACCCTACTGCCTTTTTTTTTATACCTAGTAGTGCTTCGCACACAAGGTATATTAACTTCATTCGCCTAACGGTAGTATGTAACGGCATAAACGAATCGAGATAGATATTGACTTATGTATATCAAAATGTTCAGGAGGAAAAGAGAAATTGATTGAGCCATGTCCGTCCGTCCGTCCGTCCGTCCGTCCGTCCGTCCGTCTGTAAACACGATAACTTGAGTAAATCTTGAGATATCTCAATGAAACTTGGTATGCAGGTTCCTTTTTACTTATCTCTGAACGCTATTGAAAATAGGCAAAATCGGTTAAAAGCCACGCCCACTTTCTATATATATAATATTTTCGAAAATACAAAAAGAGTGATTATTCAGTACATAATACACCTATAAGGATAAAATTTGGTGTGTACCTTAGCGTTAAGGCAAAAAATAAATTTCTGAAGAAATTTTTAAAAAAGGGCGTGGCACCGCCCACTTTTGATTAAGTCAAATTTGGAAATATTATTAATCATAAATCAAACACCGCTCAAGATAGCAAAATAAAATTCAGCACACATATTTCTATTAATACAGGCATATTTCGAAAAAAAATTAGCGAAATCGGATTAGGTCCACGCCCAATTTTATACGAAACATTTCGAAAAGGATCATAGATATATTGAATATGCTATAACTTTGCTTAAACTAGCTGTATATCATTTCTATTTCACCTCTAAAGTGTTCGTGGGCAAAGAAAGTCGAAAGCACAAAATTTTTGGAAAATGGGCGTGGCCCCGCCCCTTTATGGGGGATTATTCCACAAAACTTTCCATGCCATAACTCCGGTAAAAATTGACTTATTGAAACGATATTTAGAGAAAGTGTTCAACATATAAAGCTAACTCTTTGCTGAAAAAATAAACAAAATCGGAGAACGGACACGCCCACTTTTTGAACATAGTTCTAAAAAATTTCTTCGTAAAATTAAAATCGCGATATTTCCATAATTGTATAAGTTATATAAATAAGATTTTACACACATAATAGCCTTTTTAAACAAAACTATACTGTAAAAAAATTTTGTGGATTTTGGTGAAGTAGGCGTGGCGCCGCCCACTTTTTAGCATAAAAGCTCTGCTATTTTCAAAAGCGATTGCTTGGAATTTCAAGAATGTATTTCAATGAAATTTAGTGAGACACTTCCCAATAGTATGTAGTATACTCCTGCCAAAAATTACGCAAATCGAATAACAAACAAGGAAGATTTACGGGCAAGTAGTTAACACCCTACTGCCTTTTTTTTTATACCTAGTAGTGCTTCGCACACAAGGTATATTAACTTCATTCGCCTAACGGTAGTATGTAACGGCATAAACGAATCGAGATAGATATTGACTTATGTATATCAAAATGTTCAGGAGGAAAAGAGAAATTGATTGAGCCATGTCCGTCCGTCCGTCCGTCCGTCCGTCCGTCCGTCTGTAAACACGATAACTTGAGTAAATCTTGAGATATCTCAATGAAACTTGGTATGCAGGTTCCTTTTTACTTATCTCTGAACGCTATTGAAAATAGGCAAAATCGGTTAAAAGCCACGCCCACTTTCTATATATATAATATTTTCGAAAATACAAAAAGAGTGATTATTCAGTACATAATACACCTATAAGGATAAAATTTGGTGTGTACCTTAGCGTTAAGGCAAAAAATAAATTTCTGAAGAAATTTTTAAAAAAGGGCGTGGCACCGCCCACTTTTGATTAAGTCAAATTTGGAAATATTATTAATCATAAATCAAACACCGCTCAAGATAGCAAAATAAAATTCAGCACACATATTGCTATTAATACAGGCATATTTCGAAAAAAAATTAGCGAAATCGGATTAGGTCCACGCCCAATTTTATACGAAACATTTCGAAAAGGATCATAGATATATTGAATATGCTATAACTTTGCTTAAACTAGCTGTATATCATTTCTATTTCACCTCTAAAGTGTTCGTGGGCAAAGAAAGTCGAAAGCACAAAATTTTTGGAAAATGGGCGTGGCCCCGCCCCTTTATGGGGGATTATTCCACAAAACTTTCCATGCCATAACTCCGGTAAAAATTGACTTATTGAAACGATATTTAGAGAAAGTGTTCAACATATAAAGCTAACTCTTTGCTGAAAAAATAAACAAAATCGGAGAACGGACACGCCCACTTTTTGAACATAGTTCTAAAAAATTTCTTCGTAAAATATAATCGCGATATTTCCATAATTGTATAAGTTATATAAATAAGATTTTACACACATAATAGCCTTTTTAAACAAAACTATACTGTAAAAAAATTTTGTGGATTTTGGTGAAGTAGGCGTGGCGCCGCCCACTTTTTAGCATAAAAGCTCTGCTATTTTCAAAAGCGATTGCTTGGAATTTCAAGAACGTATTTCAATGAAATTTAGTGAGACACTTCCCAATAGTATGTAGTATACTCCTGCCAAAAATTACGCAAATCGAATAACAAACAAGGAAGATTTACGGGCAAGTAGTTAACACCCTACTGCCTTTTTTTTTATTAATTTTTTTTATTTTCATACCTTTCATGAACATGAGGAAAGCTATTTATATTTTCTTATTTAGTGATAATTGAATTTACCACTCACAAAAGAAGTGTTTTTAATCGAAAACAATCAGTTGCCTTTATAACAACTTTTCCGTTATTAAAATAGACCTGAGTAAATTGGGATACCAAAACAGATCACTACTAGGTATTTAATGGCGGTTACACCCGAACTTAGACTTCCTTACTAGTTTTTTTTTATTTTCATACCTTTCATGAACATGAGGAAAGCTATTTATATTTTCTTATTTAGTGATAATTGAATTTACCACTCACAAAAGAAGTGTTTTTAATCGAAAACAATCAGTTGCCTTTATAACAACTTTTCCGTTATTAAAATAGACCTGAGTAAATTGGGATACCAAAACAGATCACTACTAGGTATTTAATGTTCGGTTACACCCGAACTTAGACTTCCTTACTAGTTTTTATTAATTTTTTTTATTTTCATACCTTTCATGAACATGAGGAAAGCTATTTATATTTTCTTATTTAGTGATAATTGAATTTACCACTCACAAAAGAAGTGTTTTTAATCGAAAACAATCAGTTGCCTTTATAACAACTTTTCCGTTATTAAAATAGACCTGAGTAAATTGGGATACCAAAACAGATCACTACTAGGTATTTAATGTTCGGTTACACCCGAACTTAGACTTCCTTACTAGTTTTTTATTAATTTTTTTTATTTTCATACCTTTCATGAACATGAGGAAAGCTATTTATATTTTCTTATTTAGTGATAATTGAATTTACCACTCACAAAAGAAGTGTTTTTAATCGAAAACAATCAGTTGCCTTTATAACAACTTTTCCGTTATTAAAATAGACCTGAGTAAATTGGGATACCAAAACAGATCACTACTAGGTATTTAATGTTCGGTTACACCCGAACTTAGACTTCCTTACTAGTTTTATTTTCATACATTTCATGAACATGAGGAAAGCTATTTATATTTTGTTATTTAGTGATAATTGAATTTACCACTCACAAAAGAAGTGTTTTTAATCGAAAACAATCAGTTGCCTTTATAACAACTTTTCCGTTATTAAAATAGACCTGAGTAAATTGGGATACCAAAACAGATCACTACTAGGTATTTAATGTTCGGTTACACCCGAACTTAGACTTCCTTACTAGTTATATCTAGTAGTGCTTCGCACACAAGGTATATTATTAACTTCATTCGCCTAACGGTAGTATGTAACGGCATAAACGAATCGAGATAAATATTGACTTATATATATCAAAATGTTCAGGAGGAAAAGAGAAATTGATTGAGCCATGTCCGTCCGTCCGTCTGTAAACACGATAACTTGAGTAAATCTAGAGATATCTCAATGAAATTTGGTATGTAGGTTCCTTTTCACTTATCTCCGAGCGCTATTGAAAATAGGCAAAATCGGTTAAAAGCCACGCCCTCTTTCTATATATATAATATTTTGGAAAATAAAAAAAGAGTGATTATTCACAACAAATACATTTTTGAAGAAATTTTTAAAAAGGGGCGTGGCACCGCCCACTTTTGATATAGTCAAATTTGGAAATATTATTAATCATAAATCAAAAACCGCTCAGATAGCAAAATAAAATTCAGCACACATATATATATTAATACAGGCAATATTTCGAAAAAAAATTAGCGAAATCGGGTTAGGTCCACGCCCAATTTTATACGAAAGATTTTGAAAAGGATCATAGATATATTTAATATGCTATAACTTTGCTTAAACTAGCTGTATATAATTTCTATTTCACCTCTGAAGTGTTCGTGGGCAAAAAAAGTCGAAAGCACAAAATTTTTGGAAAATGGGCGTGGCCCCGCCCCTTTATGGGGGATTATTCCACAAAACTTTCCATGCCATAACTCCGGTAAAAATTGAGTTATTGAAACGATATTTAGAGAAAGTGTTCAGCATATAAAGCTTACTCTTTGCTGTAAAAATAAACAAAATCGGAGATCGGACACGCCCACTTTTTGAACACAGTTCTAAAAAATTTCTTCGTAAACTTAAAATCGCGATATTTCAATAATTGTATAAGTTATATAAATAAGATTTTACGCACATAATAAGCCTTTTTAGCAAAACTGAACTGTATAAAAATTTTGTCGATTTTGGTGAAGTAGGCGTGGCGCCGCCCACTTTTTAGCATAAAAGCTCTGCTATTTTCAAAAGCGATTGCTTGGAATTTCAAGAATGTATTTCATTGAGAGAGAACGGACACGCCCACTTTTTGAACACAGTTCTAAAAAATTTCTTCGTAAACTTAAAATTGCGATATTTCAATAATTGTATAAGTTATATAAATAAGATTTTACGCACATAATAAGCCTTTTAAGCAAAACTGAACTGTACAAAAATTTTGTCGATTTTGGTGAAGTAGGCGTGGCGCCGCCCACTTTTTAGCATAAAAGCTCTGCTATTTTCAAAAGCGATTGCTTGGAATTTCAAGAATGTATTTCAATGAAATGTTGTGAGAAGGTTCCCAATAGTATGTAGTATACTCCTGCCAAAAATTACGCAAATCGAATAACAAACAAGCAAGATTTACGGGCAAGTAGTTAACACCCTACTGCCTTTTTATACCTAGTAGTGCTTCGCACACAAGGTATATTAACTTCATTCGCCTAACGGTAGTATGTAACGGCATAAACGAATCGAGATAAATATTGACTTCTATATATCAAAATGTTCAGGAGGAAAAGAGAAATTGATTGAGCCATGTCCGTCCGTCCGTACGCCCGTCCGTCTGTAAACACGATAACTTGAGTAAATCTTGAGATATCTCAATGAAATTTGGTATGTGGGTTCCTTTTCACTTATCTCCGAGCGCTATTGAAAATAGGCAAAATCGGTTAAAAGCCACGCCCTCTTTCTATATATATAATATTTTGGAAAATACAAAAAGAGTGATTATTCAGTACATAATACACCTATAAGGATAATATTTGGTGTGCACTTTAGCGTTAAGGCAAAAAATACATTTTTGAAGAAATTTTTGAAAAGGGGCGTGGCACCGCCCACTTTTGATATAGTCAAATTTGGAAATATTATTAATCATAAATCAAAAACCGCTCAAGATAGCAAAATAAAATTCAGCACACATATATATATTAATACAGGCAATATTTCGAAAAAAAATTAGCGAAATCGGGTTAGGTCCACGCCCAATTTTATACGAAAGATTTTGAAAAGGATCATAGATATATTGAATATGCTATAACTTTGCTTAAACTTGCTGTATATCATTTCTATTTCACCTCTAAAGTGTTCGTGGGCAAAGAAAGTCGAAAGCACAAAATTTTTGGAAAATGGGCGTGGCCCCGCCCCTTTATGGGGGATTATTCCACAAAACTTTCCATGCCATAACTCCGGTAAAAATTGACTTATTGAAACAATATTTAGAGAAAGTGTTCAACATATAAAGCTAACTCTTTGCTGAAAAAATAAACAAAATCGGTGAACGGACACGCCCACTTTTTGAACATAGTTCTAAAAATTTCTTCGTAAAATTAAAATCGCGATATTTCCATAATTGTATAAGTTATATAAATAAGATTTTACACACATAATAGCCTTTTTAAACAAAACTAAACTGTAAAAAAATTTTGTGGATTTTGGTGAAGTAGGCGTGGCGCCGCCCACTTTTTAGCATAAAAGCTCTTCTATTTTCAAAAGCGATTGCCTGGAATTTCAAGAATGTATTTCAATGAAATTTAGTGAGACACTTCCCAATAGTATGTAGTATACTCCTGGCAGAAATTACGCAAATCGAATAACAAACAAGGAAGATTTACGGGCAAGTAGTTAACACCCTACTGCCTTTTTATACCTAGTAGTGCTTCGCACACAAGGTATATTAACTTCATTCGCCTAACGGTAGTATGTAACGGCATAAACGAATCGAGATAGATATTGACTTATGTATATCAAAATGTTCAGGAGGAAAAGAGAAATTGATTGAGCCATGTCCGTCCGTCCGTCCGTCCGTCCGTCCGTCTGTAAACACGATAACTTGAGTAAATCTTGAGATATCTCAATGAAACTTGGTATGCAGGTTCCTTTTTACTTATCTCTGAACGCTATTGAAAATAGGCAAAATCGGTTAAAAGCCACGCCCACTTTCTATATATATAATATTTTCGAAAATACAAAAAGAGTGATTATTCAGTACAGAATACACCTATAAGGATAAAATTTGGTGTGTACCTTAGCGTTAAGGCAAAAAATAAATTTCTGAAGAAATTTTTAAAAAAGGGCGTGGCACCGCCCACTTTTGATTAAGTCAAATTTGGAAATATTATTAATCATAAATCAAACACCGCTCAAGATAGCAAAATAAAATTCAGCACACATATTTCTATTAATACAGGCTATATTTTGAAAAAAAATTAGCGAAATCGGATTAGGTCCACGCCCAATTTTATACGAAAGATTTCGAAAAGGATCATAGATATATTGAATATGCTATAACTTTGCTTAAACTAGCTGTATATCATTTCTATTTCACCTCTAAAGTGTTCGTGGGCAAAGAAAGTCGAAAGCACAAAATTTTTGGAAAATGGGCGTGGCCCCGCCCCTTTATGGGGGATTATTCCACAAAACTTTCCATGCCATAACTCCGGTAAAAATTGACTTATTGAAACGATATTTAGAGAAAGTGTTCAGCATATAAAGCTTACTCTTTGCTGTAAAAATAAACAAAATCGGAGATCGGACACGCCCACTTTTTGAACACAGTTCTAAAAAATTTCTTCGTAAACTTAAAATCGCGATATTTCAATAATTGTATAAGTTATATAAATAAGATTTTACGCACATAATAAGCCTTTTAAGCAAAACTGAACTGTATAAAAATTTTGTCGATTTTGGTGAAGTAGGCGTGGCGCCGCCCACTTTTTAGCATAAAAGCTCTGCTATTTTCAAAAGCGATTGCTTGGAATTTCAAGAATGTATTTCAATGAAATTTTGTGAGAGGCTTCCCAATAGTATGTAGTATACTCCTGCCAAAAATTACGCAAATCGAATAACAAACAAGAAAGATTTACGGGCAAGTAGTTAACACCCTACTGCCTTTTTATACCTAGTAGTGCTTCGCACACAAGGTATATTAACTTCATTCGCCTAACGGTAGTATGTAACGGCATAAACGAATCGAGATAAATATTGACTTATATATATCAAAATGTTCAGGAGGAAAAGAGAAATTGATTGAGCCATGTCCGTCCGTCCGTCCGTCCGTCTGTAAACACGATAACTTGAGTAAATCTTGAGATATCTCAATGAAATTTGGTATGTAGGTTCCTTTTCACTTATCTCCGAGCGCTATTGAAAATAGGCAAAATCGGTTAAAAGCCACGCCCTCTTTCTATATATATAATATTTTGGAAAATACAAAAAGAGTGATTATTCAGTACATAATACACCTATAAGGATAATATTTGGTGTGCACTTTAGCGTTAAGGCAACAAATACATTTTTGAAGAAATTTTTAAAAAGGGGCGTGGCACCGCCCACTTTTGATATAGTCAAATTTGGAAATATTATTAATCATAAACCAAAAACCGCTCAAGATAGCAAAATAAAATTCAGCACACATATATATATTAATACAGGCAATATTTGGAAAAAAAATTAGCGAAATCGGGTTAGGTCCACGCCCAATTTTATACGAAAGATTTTGAAAAGGATCATAGATATATTGCATATGCTATAACTTTGCTTAAACTAGCTGTATATAATTTCTATTTCACCTCTGAAGTGTTCGTGGGCAAAGAAAGTCGAAAGCACAAAATTTTTGGAAAATGGGCGTGGCCCCGCCCCTTTATGGGGGATTATTCCACAAAACTTGCCATGCCATAACTCCGGTAAAAATTGACTTATTGAAACGATATTTAGAGAAAGTGTTCAGCATATAAAGCTAACTCTTTGCTGAAAAAATAAACAAAATCGGAGAACGGACACGCCCACTTTTTGAACATAGTTCTAAAAAATTTCTTCGTAAAATATAATCGCGATATTTCCATAATTGTATAAGTTATATAAATAAGATTTTACACACATAATAGCCTTTTTAAACAAAACTATACTGTAAAAAAATTTTGTGGATTTTGGTGAAGTAGGCGTGGCGCCGCCCACTTTTTAGCATAAAAGCTCTGCTATTTTCAAAAGCGATTGCTTGGAATTTCAAGAATGTATTTCAATGAAATTTAGTGAGACACTTCCCAATAGTATGTAGTATACTCCTGCCAAAAATTACGCAAATCGAATAACAAACAAGGAAGATTTACGGGCAAGTAGTTAACACCCTACTGCCTTTTTTTTTATTAATTTTTTTTATTTTCATACCTTTCATGAACATGAGGAAAGCTATTTATATTTTCTTATTTAGTGATAATTGAATTTACCACTCACAAAAGAAGTGTTTTTAATCGAAAACAATCAGTTGCCTTTATAACAACTTTTCCGTTATTAAAATAGACCTGAGTAAATTGGGATACCAAAACAGATCACTACTAGGTATTTAATGTTCGGTTACACCCGAACTTAGACTTCCTTACTAGTTTTTTATTAATTTTTTTTATTTTCATACCTTTCATGAACATGAGGAAAGCTATTTATATTTTCTTATTTAGTGATAATTGAATTTACCACTCACAAAAGAAGTGTTTTTAATCGAAAACAATCAGTTGCCTTTATAACAACTTTTCCGATATTAAAATATACCTGAGTAAATTGGGATACCAAAACAGATCACTACTAGGTATTTAATGTTCGGTTACACCCGAACTTAGACTTCCTTACTAGATTTATTTTCATACATTTCATGAACATGAGGAAAGCTATTTATATTTTGTTATTTAGTGATAATTGAATTTACCACTCACAAAAGAAGTGTTTTTAATCGAAAACAATCAGTTGCCTTTATAACAACTTTTCCGTTATTAAAATAGACCTGAGTAAATTGGGATACCAAAACAGATCACTACTAGGTATTTAATGTTCGGTTACACCCGACCTTAGACTTCCTTACTAGTTATACCTAGTAGTGCTTCGCACACAAGGTATATTAACTTCATTCGCCTAACGGTAGTATGTAACGGCATAAACGAATCGAGATAAATATTGACTTATATATATCAAAATGTTCAGGAGGAAAAGAGAAATTGATTGAGCCATGTCCGTCCGTCCGTCTGTAAACACGATAACTTGAGTAAATCTAGAGATATCTCAATGAAATTTGGTATGTAGGTTCCTTTTCACTTATCTCCGAGCGCTATTGAAAATAGGCAAAATCGGTTAAAAGCCACGCCCTCTTTCTATATATATAATATTTTGGAAAATACAAAAAGAGTGATTATTCACAACAAATACATTTTTGAAGAAATTTTTAAAAAGGGGCGTGGCACCGCCCACTTTTGATATAGTCAAATTTGGAAATATTATTAATCATAAATCAAAAACCGCTCAGATAGCAAAATAAAATTCAGCACACATATATATATTAATACAGGCAATATTTCGAAAAAAAATTAGCGAAATCGGGTTAGGTCCACGCCCAATTTTATACGAAAGATTTTGAAAAGGATCATAGATATATTGAATATGCTATAACTTTGCTTAAACTAGCTGTATATAATTTCTATTTCACCTCTGAAGTGTTCGTGGGCAAAGAAAGTCGAAAGCACAAAATTTTTGGAAAATGGGCCCCGCCCCTTTATGGGGGATTATTCCACAAAACTTTCCATGCCATAACTCCGGTAAAAATTGACTTATTGAAACGATATTTAGAGAAAGTGTTCAGCATATAAAGCTTACTCTTTGCTGTAAAAATAAACAAAATCGGAGATCGGACACGCCCACTTTTTGAACACAGTTCTAAAAAATTTCTTCGTAAACTTAAAATCGCGATATTTCAATAATTGTATAAGTTATATAAATAAGATTTTACGCACATAATAAGCCTTTTAAGGAAAACTGAACTGTATAAAAATTTTGTCGATTTTGGTGAAGTAGGCGTGGCGCCGCCCACTTTTTAGCATAAAAGCTCTGCTATTTTCAAAAGCGATTGCTTGGAATTTCAAGAATGTATTTCAATGAAATTTAGTGAGACACTTCCCAATAGTATGTAGTATACTCCTGCCAAAAATTACGCAAATCGAATAACAAACAAGGAAGATTTACGGGCAAGTAGTTAACACCCTACTGCCTTTTTTTTTATTAATTTTTTTTATTTTCATACCTTTCATGAACATGAGGAAAGCTATTTATATTTTCTTATTTAGTGATAGTTGAATTTACCACTCACAAAAGAAGTGTTTTTAATCGAAAACAATCAGTTGCCTTTATAACAACTTTTCCGTTATTAAAATAGACCTGAGTAAATTGGGATACCAAAACAGATCACTACTAGGTATTTAATGTTCGGTTACACCCGAACTTAGACTTCCTTACTAGTTATACCTAGTAGTGCTTCGCACACAAGGTATATTAACTTCATTCGCCTAACGGTAGTATGTAACGGCATAAACGAATCGAGATAGATATTGACTTATGTATATCAAAATGTTCAGGAGGAAAAGAGAAATTGATTGAGCCATGTCCGTCCGTCCGTCCGTCCGTCCGTCCGTCCGTCCGTCTGTAAACACGATAACTTGAGTAAATCTTGAGATATCTCAATGAAACTTGGTATGCAGGTTCCTTTTTACTTATCTCTGAACGCTATTGAAAATAGGCAAAATCGGTTAAAAGCCACGCCCACTTTCTATATATATAATATTTTCGAAAATACAAAAAGAGTGATTATTCAGTACATAATACACCTATAAGGATAAAATTTGGTGTGTACCTTAGCGTTAAGGCAAAAAATAAATTTCTGAACAAATTTTTAAAAAAGGGCGTGGCACCGCCCACTTTTGATTAAGTCAAATTTGGAAATATTATTAATCATAAATCAAACACCGCTCAAGATAGCAAAATAAAATTCAGCACACATATTTCTATTAATACAGGCAATATTTCGAAAAAAAATTAGCGAAATCGGATTAGGTCCACGCCCAATTTTATACGAAAGATTTCGAAAAGGATCATAGATATATTGAATATGCTATAACTTTGCTTAAACTAGCTGTATATCATTTCTATTTCACCTCTAAAGTGTTCGTGGGCAAAGAAAGTCGAAAGCACAAAATTTTTGGAAAATGGGCGTGGCCCCGCCCCTTTATGGGGGATTATTCCACAAAACTTTCCATGCCATAACTCCGGTAAAAATTGACTTATTGAAACGATATTTAGAGAAAGTGTTCAGCATATAAAGCTTACTCTTTGCTGTAAAAATAAACAAAATCGGAGATCGGACACGCCCACTTTTTGAACACAGTTCTAAAAAATTTCTTCGTAAACTTAAAATCGCGATATTTCAATAATTGTATAAGTTATATAAATAAGATTTTACGCACATAATAAGCCTTTTAAGCAAAACTGAACTGTATAAAAATTTTGTCGATTTTGGTGAAGTAGGCGTGGCGCCGCCCACTTTTTAGCATAAAAGCTCTGCTATTTTCAAAAGCGATTGCTTGGAATTTCAAGAATGTATTTCAATGAAATTTTGTGAGAGGGTTCCCAATAGTATGTAGTATACTCCTGCTAAAAATTACGCAAATCGAATAACAAACAAGAAAGATTTACGGGCAAGTAGTTAACACCCTACTGCCTTTTTATACCTAGTAGTGCTTCGCACACAAGGTATATTAACTTCATTCGCCTAACTGTAGTATGTAACGGCATAAACGAATCGAGATAAATATTGACTTATATATATCAAAATGTTCAGGAGGAAAAGAGAAATTGATTGAGCCATGTCCGTCCGTCCGTCCGTCCGTCTGTAAACACGATAACTTGAGTAAATCTTGAGATATCTCAATGAAATTTGGTATGTAGGTTCCTTTTCACTTATCTCCGAGCGCTGTTGAAAATAGGCAAAATCGGTTAAAAGCCACGCCCTCTTTCTATATATATAATATTTTGGAAAATACAAAAAGAGTGATTATTCAGTACATAATACACCTATAAGGATAATATTTAGTGTGCACTTTAGCGTTAAGGCAACAAATACATTTTTGAAGAAATTTTTAAAAAGGGGCGTGGCACCGCCCACTTTTGATATAGTCAAATTTGGAAATATTATTAATCATAAACCAAAAACCGCTCAAGATAGCAAAATAAAATTCAGCACACATATATATATTAATACAGGCAATATTTCGAAAAAAAATTAGCGAAATCGGGTTAGGTCCACGCCCAATTTTATACGAAAGATTTTGAAAAGGATCATAGATATATTGCATATGCTATAACTTTGCTTAAACTAGCTGTATATAATTACTATTTCACCTCTGAAGTGTTCGTGGGCAAAGAAAGTCGAAAGCACAAAATTTTTGGAAAATGGGCGTGGCCCCGCCCCTTTATGGGGGATTATTCCACAAAACTTTCCATGCCATAACTCCGGTAAAAATTGACTTATTGAAACGATATTTAGAGAAAGTGTTCAGCATATAAAGCTAACTCTTTGCTGAAAAAATAAACAAAATCGGAGAACGGACACGCCCACTTTTTGAACATAGTTCTAAAAAATTTCTTCGTAAAATATAATCGCGATATTTCCATAATTGTATAAGTTATATAAATAAGATTTTACACACATAATAGCCTTTTTAAACAAAACTATACTGTAAAAAAATTTTGTGGATTTTGGTGAAGTAGGCGTGGCGCCGCCCACTTTTTAGCATAAAAGCTCTGCTATTTTCAAAAGCGATTGCTTGGAATTTCAAGAATGTATTTCAATGAAATTTAGTGAGACACTTCCCAATAGTATGTAGTATACTCCTGCCAAAAATTACGCAAATCGAATAACAAACAAGGAAGATTTACGGGCAAGTAGTTAACACCCTACTGCCTTTTTTTTTATTAATTTTTTTTATTTTCATACCTTTCATGAACATGAGGAAAGCTATTTATATTTTCTTATTTAGTGATAATTGAATTTACCACTCACAAAATAAGTGTTTTTAATCGAAAACAATCAGTTGCCTTTATAACAACTTTTCCGTTATTAAAATAGACCTGAGTAAATTGGGATACCAAAACAGATCACTACTAGGTATTTAATGTTCGGTTACACCCGAACTTAGACTTCCTTACTAGTTTTTTATTAATTTTTTTTATTTTCATACCTTTCATGAACATGAGGAAAGCTATTTATATTTTCTTATTTAGTGATAATTGAATTTACCACTCACAAAAGAAGTGTTTGTAATCGAAAACAATCAGTTGCCTTTATAACAACTTTTCCGTTATTAAAATAGACCTGAGTAAATTGGGATACCAAAACAGATCACTACTAGGTATTTAATGTTCGGTTACACCCGAACTTAGACTTCCTTACTAGTTATACCTAGTAGTGCTTCGCACACAAGGTATATTAACTTCATTCGCCTAACGGTAGTATGTAACGGCATAAACGAATCGAGATAAATATTGACTTATATATATCAAAATGTTCAGGAGGAAAAGAGAAATTGATTGAGCCATGTCCGTCCGTCCGTCTGTAAACACGATAACTTGAGTAAATCTAGAGATATCTCAATGAAATTTGGTATGTAGGTTCCTTTTCACTTATCTCCGAGCGCTATTGAAAATAGGCAAAATCGGTTAAAAGCCACGCCCTCTTTCTATATATATAATATTTTGGAAAATACAAAAAGAGTGATTATTCACAACAAATACATTTTTGAAGAAATTTTTAAAAAGGGGCGTGGCACCGCCCACTTTTGATATAGTCAAATTTGGAAATATTATTAATCATAAATCAAAAACCGCTCAGATAGCAAAATAAAATTCAGCACACATATATATATTAATACAGGCAATATTTCGAAAAAAAATTAGCGAAATCGGGTTAGGTCCACGCCCAATTTTATACGAAAGATTTTGAAAAGGATCATAGATATATTGAATATGCTATAACTTTGCTTAAACTAGCTGTATATAATTTCTATTTCACCTCTGAAGTGTTCGTGGGCAAAGAAAGTCGAAAGCACAAAATTTTTGGAAAATGGGCGTGGCCCCGCCCCTTTATGGGGGATTATTCCACAAAACTTTCCATGCCATAACTCCGGTAAAAATTGACTTATTGAAACGATATTTAGAGAAAGTGTTCAGCATATAAAGCTTACTCTTTGCTGTAAAAATAAACAAAATCGGAGATCGGACACGCCCACTTTTTGAACACAGTTCTAAAAAATTTCTTCGTAAACTTAAAATCGCGATATTTCAATAATTGTATAAGTTATATAAATAAGATTTTACGCACATAATAAGCCTTTTAAGCAAAACTGAACTGTATAAAAATTTTGTCGATTTTGGTGAAGTAGGCGTGGCGCCGCCCACTTTTTAGCATAAAAGCTCTGCTATTTTCAAAAGCGATTGCTTGGAATTTCAAGAATGTATTTCAATGAAATTTTGTGAGAGGGTTCCCAATAGTATGTAGTATACTCCTGCCAAAAATTACGCAAATCGAATAACAAACAAGCAAGATTTACGGGCAAGTAGTTAACACCCTACTGCCTTTTTATACCTAGTAGTGCTTCGCACACAAGGTATATTAACTTCATTCGCCTAACGGTAGTATGTAACGGCATAAACGAATCGAGATAAATATTGACTTATATATATCAAAATGTTCAGGAGGAAAAGAGAAATTGATTGAGCCATGTCCGTCCGTCCGTCCGTCCGTCCGTCCGTCCGTCTGTAAACACGATAACTTGAGTAAATCTTGAGATATCTCAATGAAATTTGGTATGTAGGTTCCTTTTCACTTATCTCCGAGCGCTATTGAAAATAGGCAAAATCGGTTAAAAGCCACGCCCTATTTCTATATATATAATATTTTGGAAAATACAAAAAGAGTGATTATTCAGTACATAATACACCTATAAGGATAATATTTGGTGTGCACTTTAGCGTTAAGGCAACAAATACATTTTTGAAGAAATTTTTAAAAAGGGGCGTGGCACCGCCCACTTTTGATATAGTCAAATTTGGAAATATTATTAATCATAAATCAAAAACCGCTCAGATAGCAAAATAAAATTCAGCACACATATATATATTAATACAGGCAATATTTCGAAAAAAAATTTGCGAAATCGGGTTAGGTCCACGCCCAATTTTATACGAAAGATTTTGAAAAAGATCATAGATATATTGAATATGCTATAACTTTGCTTAAACTAGCTGTATATAATTTCTATTTCAACTCTGAAGTGTTCGTGGGCAAAGAAAGTCGAAAGCACAAAATTTTTGGAAAATGGGCGTGGCCCCGCCCCTTTATGGGGGATTATTCCACAAAACTTTCCATGCCATAACTCCGGTAAAAATTGACTTATTGAAACGATATTTAGAGAAAGTGTTCAGCATATAAAGCTTACTCTTTGCTGTAAAAATAAACAAAATCGGAGAACGGACACGCCCACTTTTTGAACACAGTTCTAAAAAATTTCTTCGTAAACTTAAAATCGCGATATTTCAATAATTGTATAAGTTATATAAATAAGATTTTACGCACATAATAAGCCTTTTAAGCAAAACTGAACTGTATAAAATTTTTGTCGATTTTGGTGAAGTAGGCGTGGCGCCGCCCACTTTTTAGCATAAAAGCTCTGCTATTTTCAAAAGCGATTGCTTGGAATTTCAAGAATGTATTTCAATGAAATTTTGTGAGAGGCTTCCCAATAGTATGTAGTATACTCCTGCCAAAAATTACGCAAATCGAATAACAAACAAGCAAGATTTACGGGCAAGTAGTTAACACCCTACTGCCTTTTTATACCTAGTAGTGCTTCGCACACAAGGTATATTAACTTCATTCGCCTAACGGTAGTATGTAACGGCATAAACGAATCGAAATAAATATTGACTTATATATATCAAAATGTTCAGGAGGAAAAGAGAAATTGATTGAGCCATGTCCGTCCGTCCGTCCGTCTGTAAACACGATAACTTGAGTAAATCTTGAGATATCTCAATGAAATTTGGTATGTAGGTTCCTTTTCACTTATCTCCGAGCGCTATTGAAAATAGGCAAAATCGGTTAAAAGCCACGCCCTCTTTCTATATATATAATATTTTGGAAAATACAAAAAGAGTGATTATTCAGTACATAATACACCTATAAGGATAATATTTGGTGTGCACTTTAGCGTTAAGGCAACAAATACCTTTTTGAAGAAATTTTTAAAAAGGGGCGTGGCACCGCCCACTTTTGATATAGTCAAATTTGGAAATATTATTAATCATAAATCAAAAACCGCTCAGATAGCAAAATAAAATTCAGCGTACATATATATATTAATACAGGCAATATTTCGAAAAAAAATTAGCGAAATCGGGTTAGGTCCACGCCCAATTTTATACGAAAGATTTTGAAAAGGATCATAGATATATTGAATATGCTATAACTTTGCTTAAACTAGCTGTATATAATTTCTATTTCACCTCTGAAGTGTTCGTGGGCAAAGAAAGTCGAAAGCACAAAATTTTTGGAAAATGGGCGTGGTCCCGCCCCTTTATGGGGGATTATTCCACAAAACTTTCCATGCCATAACTCCGGTAAAAATTGACTTATTGAAACGATATTTAGAGAAAGTGTTCAACATATAAAGCTAACTCTTTGCTGAAAAAATAAACAAAATCGGAGAACGGACACGCCCACTTTTTGAACATAGTTCTAAAAAATTTCTTCGTAAAATTAAAATCGCGATATTTCCATAATTGTATAAGTTATATAAATAAGATTTTACACACATAATAGCCTTTTTAAACAAAACTATACTGTAAAAAAATTTTGTGGATTTTGGTGAAGTAGGCGTGGCGCCGCCCACTTTTTAGCATAAAAGCTCTGCTATTTTCAAAAGCGATTGCTTGGAATTTCAAGAATGTATTTCAATGAAATTTAGTGAGACACTTCCCAATAGTATGTAGTATACTCCTGCCAAAAACTACGCAAATCGAATAACAAACAAGGAAGATTTACGGGCAAGTAGTTAACACCCTACTGCCTTTTTTTTTATACCTAGTAGTGCTTCGCACACAAGGTATATTAACTTCATTCGCCTAACGGTAGTATGTAACGGCATAAACGAATCGAGATAGATATTGACTTATGTATATCAAAATGTTCAGGAGGAAAAGAGAAATTGATTGAGCCATGTCCGTCCGTCTGTAAACACGATAACTTGAGTAAATCTTCAGATATCTCAATGAAACTTGGTATGCAGGTTCCTTTTCACTTATCTCTGAACGCTATTGAAAATAGGCAAAATCGGTTAAAAGCCACGCCCACTTTCTATGTATATAATATTTTCGAAAATACAAAAAGAGTGATTATTCAGTACATAATACACCTATAAGGATAAAATTTGGTGTGTACCTTAGCGTTAAGGCAAAAAATAAATTTCTGAAGAAATTTTTAAAAAAGGGCGTGGCACCGCCCACTTTTGATTAAGTCAAATTTGGAAATATTATTAATCATAAATCAAACACCGCTCAAGATAGCAAAATAAAATTCAGCACACATATTTCTATTAATACAGGCAATATTTCGAAAAAAAATTAGCGAAATCGGATTAGGTCCACGCCCAATTTTATACGAAAGATTTCGAAAAGGATCATGGATAAATTGAATATGCTATAACTTTGCTTAAACTAGCTGTATATAATTTCTATTTCACCTCTGAAGTGTTCGTGGGCAAAGAAAGTCGAAAGCACAAAATTTTTGGAAAATGGGCGTGGCCCCGCCCCTTTATGGGGGATTATTCCACAAAACTTTCCATGCCATAACTCCGGTAAAAATTTACTTATTGAAACGATATTTAGAGAAAGTGTTCAGCATATAAAGCTTACTCTTTGCTGTAAAAATAAACAAAATCGGAGAACGGACACGCCCACTTTTTGAACACAGTTCTAAAAAATTTCTTCGTAAACTTAAAATCGCGATATTTCAATAATTGTATAAGTTATATAAATAAGATTTTACGCACATAATAAGCCTTTTAAGCAAAACTGAACTGTATAAAATTTTTGTCGATTTTGGTGAAGTAGGCGTGGCGCCGCCCACTTTTTAGCATAAAAGCTCTGCTATTTTCAAAAGCGATTGCTTGGAATTTCAAGAATGTATTTCAATGAAATTTTGTGAGAGGCTTCCCAATAGTATGTAGTATACTCCTGCCAAAAATTACGCAAATCGAATAACAAACAAGCAAGATTTACGGGCAAGTAGTTAACACCCTACTGCCTTTTTATACCTAGTAGTGCTTCGCACACAAGGTATATTAACTTCATTCGCCTAACGGTAGTATGTAACGGCATAAACGAATCGAGATAGATATTGACTTATATATATCAAAATGTTCAGGAGGAAAAGAGAAATTGATTGAGCCATGTCCGTCCGTCCGTCCGTCTGTAAACACGATAACTTGAGTAAATCTTGAGATATCTCAATGAAATTTGGTATGTAGGTTCCTTTTCACTTATCTCCGAGCGCTATTGAAAATAGGCAAAATCGGTTAAAAGCCACGCCCTCTTTCTATATATATAATATTTTGGAAAATACAAAAAGAGTGATTATTCAGTACATAATACACCTATAAGGATAATATTTGGTGTGCACTTTAGCGTTAAGGCAACAAATACATTTTTGAAGAAATTTTTAAAAAGGGGCGTGGCACCGCCCACTTTTGATATAGTCAAATTTGGAAATATTATTAATCATAAATCAAAAACCGCTCAGATAGCAAAATAAAATTCAGCGTACATATATATATTAATACAGGCAATATTTCGAAAAAAAATTAGCGAAACCGCCCACTTAATCATAAATCAAACACCGCTCAAGATAGCAAAATAAAATTCAGCACACATATTTCTATTAATACAGGCAATATTTCGAAAACAAATTAGCGAAATCGGATTAGGTCCACGCCCAATTTTATACGAAAGATTTCGAAAAGGATCATAAATATATTGAATATGCTATAACTTTGCTTAAACTAGCTGTATATCATTTCTATTTCACCTCTAAAGTGTTCGTGGGCAAAGAAAGTCGAAAGCACAAAATTTTTGGAAAATGGGCGTGGCCCCGCCCCTTTATGGGGGATTATTCCACAAAACTTTCCATGCCATAACTCCGGTAAAAATTGACTTATTGAAACGATATTTAGAGAAAGTGTTCAACATATAAAGCTAACTCTTTGCTGAAAAAATAAACAAAATCGGAGAACGGACACGCCCACTTTTTGAACATAGTTCTAAAAAATTTCTTCGTAAAATTAAAATCGCGATATTTCCATAATTGTATAAGTTATATAAATAAGATTTTACACACATAATAGCTTTTTAAACAAAACTATACTGTAAAAAAATTTTGTGGATTTTGGTGAAGTAGGCGTGGCGCCGCCCACTTTTTAGCATAAAAGCTCTGCTATTTTCAAAAGCGATTGCTTGGAATTTCAAGAATGTATTTCAATGAAATTTTGTGAGAGGGTTCCCAATAGTATGTAGTATACTCCTGCCAAAAATTACGCAAATCGAATAACAAACAAGCAAGATTTACGGGCAAGTAGTTAACACCCTACTGCCTTTTTTTTATTAATTTTTTTTATTTTCATACCTTTCATGAACATGAGGAAAGCTATTTATATTTTGTTATTTAGTGATAATTGAATTTACCACTCACAAAAGAAGTGTTTTTAATCGAAAACAATCAGTTGCCTTTACAACAACTTTTCCGTTATTAAAATAGACCTGAGTAAATTGGGATACCAAAACAGATCACTACTAGGTATTTAATGTTCGGTTACACCCGAACTTAGACTTCCTTACTAGTTTTTATTAATTTTTTTTATTTTCATACCTTTCATGAACATGAGGAAAGGTATTTACATTTTGTTATTTAGTAATAATTTAATTTACCACTCACAACAGAAAGCACAAAATTTTTGGAAAATGGGCGTGGCCCCGCCCCTTTATGGGGGATTATTCCACAAAACTTTCCATGCCATAACTCCGGTAAAAATTGACTTATTGAAACGATATTTAGAGAAAGTGTTCAACATATAAAGCTAACTCTTTGCTGAAAAAATAAACAAAATCGGTGAACGGACACGCCCACTTTTTGAACATAGTTCTAAAAATTTCTTCGTAAAATTAAAATCGCGATATTTCCATAATTGTATAAGTTATATAAATAAGATTTTACACATATAATAGCCTTTTTAAACAAAACTAAACTGTAAAAAAATTTTGTGGATTTTGGTGAAGTAGGCGTGGCGCCGCCCACTTTTTAGCATAAAAGCTCTCCTATTTTCAAAAGCGATTGCCTGGAATTTCAAGAATGTATTTCAATGAAATGTTGTGAGACACTTCCCAATAGTATGTAGTATACTCCTGCCAGAAATTACGCAAATCGAATAACAAACAAGGAAGATTTACGGGCAAGTAGTTAACACCCTACTGCCTTTTTATACCTAGTAGTGCTTCGCACACAAGGTATATTAACTTCATTCGCCTAACGGTAGTATGTAACGGCATAAACGAATCGAGATAGATATTGACTTATGTATATCAAAATGTTCAGGAGGAAAAGAGAAATTGATTGAGCCATGTCCGTCCGTCCGTCCGTCCGTCCGTCTGTAAACACGATAACTTGAGTAAATCTTGAGATATCTCAATGAAACTTGGTATGCAGGTTCCTTTTTACTTATCTCTGAACGCTATTGAAAATAGGCAAAATCGGTTAAAAGCCACGCCCACTTTCTATATATATAATATTTTCGAAAATACAAAAAGAGTGATTATTCAGTACATAATACACCTATAAGGATAAAATTTGGTGTGTACCTTTGCGTTAAGGCAAAAAATAAATTTCTGAAGAAATTTTTAAAAAAGGGCGTGGCACCGCCCACTTTTGATTAAGTCAAATTTGGAAATATTATTAATCATAAATCAAACACCGCTCAAGATAGCAAAATAAAATTCAGCACACATATTTCTATTAATACAGGCAATATTTCGAAAAAAAATTAGCGAAATCGGATTAGGTCCACGCCCAATTTTATACGAAAGATTTCGAAAAGGATCATAGATATATTGAATATGCTATAACTTTGCTTAAACTAGCTGTATATCATTTCTATTTCACCTCTAAAGTGTTCGTGGGCAAAGAAAGTCGAAAGCACACAATTTTTGGAAAATGGGCGTGGCCCCGCCCCTTTATGGGGGATTATTCCACAAAACTTTCCATGCCATAACTCCGGTAAAAATTGACTTATTGAAACGATATTTAGAGAAAGTGTTCAACATATATAGCTAACTCTTTGCTGAAAAAATAAACAAAATCGGAGAACGGACACGCCCACTTTTTATTTATTTATTTATTTATTTATTTATTTTTAATCAATCAATTACAGCAATTAATCAATTATAAAAATAGTCTACAGCTAGAAAAACTTACAGACTACGCGGAAATGTACAAAGTTATGGCGTAGATTCATTACGCACGAATATTACCGAGAACAGATTTAAAAACAGATTTAGATACTGAGAAATCAAATTCTAAAGAGTTTGAAAAAAAGTTAAATTCCGTCATTGCTCTAAAAATAGGAGCATTAGCGGCATAGAGGGTTCGAGCAAAGTATGTATAAAAAATATCGTAGTTTCGTAGCTGCCTGTTTGGGATATGAAACCGGATAGCGGAGAGGAGAATTGGTGCATCGATCGCACCATTGATGATGTCGAAGACAAAAGTCAGCGACAGAATGGTTCTTCTGAGTTTCAAGGACTGCAAGTTAATGAGAGTACATCTAGCTTCAATTGGGGGACGGGGTTCAGAGAAATGCAGAGAACGGAGCGCGTAACGAACAAAGACATGTTGCACTCGTTCGAGCCTCTGAATTTGACCCTCCTGATACGGTCTCCAGATGAAGCAGGCATACTCGAGCTTGGAACGCACAAGCGAGGTGAACAGTAGTTTGAGAGTATATGGGTCAGTGAAATCTGTACTGAAACGCCGGATAAAAGCGAGAACAGAATACGATTTGGCAATGGTGGAGTTTATGTGGGTCGAAAAGGAAAAATTCGAGTCAAAAACTACCCCCAGATCTCGAATCTCGTTAAGAGCCGAGAGACAGGAACCGCCTACGGTATAAGACGTTGGAATGGGACAACGCAACTTAGAAAAATTTACATGGAAGCATTTACTAACGTTTAGCTGCAAGTTATTTAAATCACACCAGATAGCTACGTTATTCAAATCAGACTGAATATTATCAGAGTCTGACGAGGTTGAAACAGTTGAAAAAATCTTTAAGTCATCGGCATATAAGAGAAAATGTGAGTGCCTGAAGCAAGTCGAGATGTCATTTATAAAAATCACAAATAGCAACGGCCCCAGAATGCTGCCTTGTGGCACCCCAGAGGTAGCAGCAAAAGAGCTAGATTGAGTATTGTCAATCACGACCACACAGTTCCGCTTCTCAAGGTATGATTTTATCCATAAAAGAAAGGTAGAATGGAAGCCTATAGAGGCTAATTTTGAAATCAGGATAGAGTGGCTGACCTTATCAAAAGCTTTTGAGAAGTCCGTGTATATAGTATCGACTTGAAGACAATTACTGAAAGCCGATATACAAAATTCGGAAAAAATAGATAAATTAGTAACTGTGGATCTCCCGGGCATGAAACCATGCTGATTACCCACAATTAGTGGCCGAACGGCAAAGAACATTTTTTGTTTCACAACGAATTCAAAAAGTTTAGAAAACGTTGACAGCTTGGAAATGGGCCTATAATTGGCAACATTGCTCTTGTTCCCACACTTGAAGATGGGGCTAATGAAAGTCACCTTCCAGGCATCAATAAAATCGCCACATTCGAGCGATTTATTGAAGAGTAAATGAAGTGGGACTGCCAAGGCCAAACAGTGTTTAAAAAGATAAGACGAAAATCCGTCGATATCAGTCTGGGTAGATGTTTTTATGTTTTGAATTCCATCGACTACATCATCAAGAGATAAAGTGAGTGCACCAAAGTTGATAGGAGAGTCTACAGCTGAGGAGAACTCGGGAGCAGTATCCAATTGAATAGCGAAGTTAGACCGAAAAAAGTCCGCAAAGAGGTTGGCCGCCTCTGATGGTGATGAAGCATGAGTCGAATTGTAAAAAACTGAAGTAGGGATACTCGAGCATTGTTTTTTAGCTTTGACATATTGCCAAAATGCTTTAGGATTTTCCTTAATGTTTAATTCAAAATTGCGAACGAAACTGCGATGGAGCCTCTTGCTTAGAGCATTAAACTTTCTAACATAACGCAGATATTTAAATTTGTATACCAGAGAGTTGGTACATTTGAACTTTTTATGAAATTTGTTTTTCAAATTCTTTAGAATTTTAAGTTCTTTGGTGGACCAAGGGATTTTAAAACAATTCGCTTTCAAACGCGGTATATTTTCCTTACAAATATTATTAATAATAGTTTTGAAAGCAGTAAAACAGTTAGAAAGATCCCTTCCCAGAAAAATGGCACTCCAATCAATCATGGAAACTTCTTCAAAAATTAAGTCGTAATTAGCACGCCTAAAAGAAAAGCGAAAGGAATCACTGTCCGTCACAGCACTTTCAAAGATGTAAAATTCCACATCAAGAGAAAGCGGAATGTGATGCGTAGAAGACGCAGACAGCGGGTCGAGGCATTCTGCTAAGGTGCAATTAATGTTATCATTAATAAAAATCAGATCCAGTGTTCTAGAAAGCAGATTGGAGAAACCATTAATCTGGGAGAGACCGAGACTTAAGAAACTATCTACAAGGTACATCTCAGACGATCTAGTTACATTTTTGGGAATTAAGATGGTACCGTCATCAACATACGACCATTCTAGTTCGGGTAAATTAAAATCACCTAAAACACAATAGTTTTTTGAACATAGTTCTAACATAGTTCTAAAAAATTTCTTCGTAAAATTAAAATCGCGATATTTCCATAATTGTATAAGTTATATAAATAAGATTTTACACACATAATAGCCTTTTTAAACAAAACTATACTGTAAAAAAATTTTGTGGATTTTGGTGAAGTAGGCGTGGCGCCGCCCACTTTTTAGCATAAAAGTTCTGCTATTTTCAAAAGCGATTGCTTGGAATTTCAAGAATGTATTTCAATGAAATTTAGTGAGACACTTCCCAATAGTATGTAGTATACTCCTGCCAAAAATTACGCAAATCGAATAACAAACAAGGAAGATTTACGGGCAAGTAGTTAACACCCTACTGCCTTTTTATACCTAGTAGTGCTTCGCACACATTCGCCTAACGGTAGTATGTAACGGCATAAACGAATCGAGATAGATATTGACTTATGTATATCAAAATGTTCAGGAGGAAAAGAGAAATTGATTGAGCCATGTCCGTCCGTCCGTCCGTCCGTCCGTCCGTCTGTAAACACGATAACTTGAGTAAATCTTGAGATATCTCAATGAAACTTGGTATGCAGGTTCCTTTTTACTTATCTCTGAACGCTATTGAAAATAGGCAAAATCGGTTAAAAGCCACGCCCACTTTCTATATATATAATATTTTCGAAAATACAAAAAGAGTGATTATTCAGTACATAATACACCTATAAGGATAAAATTTGGTGTGTACCTTAGCGTTAAGGCAAAAAATAAATTTCTGAAGAAATTTTTAAAAAAGGGCGTGGCACCGCCCACTTTTGATTAAGTCAAATTTGGAAATATTATTAATCATAAATCAAACACCGCTCAAGATAGCAAAATAAAATTCACCACACATATTTCTATTAATACAGGCAATATTTCGAAAAAAAATTAGCGAAATCGGATTAGGTCCACGCCCAATTTTATACGAAAGATTTCGAAAAGGATCATAGATATATTGAATATGCTATAACTTTGCTTAAACTAGCTGTATATCATTTCTATTTCACCTCTAAAGTGTTCGTGGGCAAAGAAAGTCGAAAGCACACAATTTTTGGAAAATGGGCGTGGCCCCGCCCCTTTATGGGGGATTATTCCACAAAACTTTCCATGCCATAACTCCGGTAAAAATTGACTTATTGAAACGATATTTAGAGAAAGTGTTCAACATATAAAGCTAACTCTTTGCTGAAAAAATAAACAAAATCGGAGAACGGACACGCCCACTTTTTGAACATAGTTCTAAAAAATTTCTTCGTAAAATTAAAATCGCGATATTTCCATAATTGTATAAGTTATATAAATAAGATTTTACACACATAATAGCCTTTTTAAACAAAACTATACTGTAAAAAAATTTTGTGGATTTTGGTGAAGTAGGCGTGGCGCCGCCCACTTTTTAGCATAAAAGCTCTGCTATTTTCAAAAGCGATTGCTTGGAATTTCAAGAATGTATTTCAATGAAATTTAGTGAGACACTTCCCAATAGTATGTAGTATACTCCTGCCAAAAATTACGCAAATCGAATAACAAACAAGGAAGATTTACGGGCAAGTAGTTAACGCCCTACTGCCTTTTTTATACCTAGTAGTGCTTCGCACACAAGGTATATTAACTTCATTCGCCTAACGGTAGTATGTAACGGCATAAACGAATCGAGATAGATATTGACTTATGTATATCAAAATGTTCAGGAGGAAAAGAGAAATTGATTGAGCCATGTCCGTCCGTCCGTCCGTCCGTCCGTCTGTAAACACGATAACTTGAGTAAATCTTGAGATATCTCAATGAAACTTGGTATGCAGGTTCCTTTTTACTTATCTCTGAACGCTATTGAAAATAGGCAAAATCGGTTAAAAGCCACGCCCACTTTCTATATATATAATATTTTCGAAAATACAAAAAGAGTGATTATTCAGTACATAATACACCTATAAGGATAACATTTGGTGTGTACCTTAGCGTTAAGGCAAAAAATAAATTTCTGAAGAAATTTTTAAAAAAGGGCGTGGCACCGCCCACTTTTGATTAAGTCAAATTTGGAAATATTATTAATCATAAATCAAACACCGCTCAAGATAGCAAAATAAAATTCAGCACACATATTTCTATTAATACAGGCAATATTTCGAAAAAAAATTAGCGAAATCGGATTAGGTCCACGCCCAATTTTATACGAAAGATTTCGAAAAGGATCATAGATATATTGAATATGCTATAACTTTGCTTAAACTAGCTGTATTTCATTTCTATTTCACCTCTAAAGTGTTCGTGGGCAAAAAAAGTCGAAAGCACAAAATTTTTGGAAAATGGGCGTGGCCCCGCCCCTTTATGGGGGATTATTCCACAAAACTTTCCATGCCATAACTCCGGTAAAAATTGACTTATTGAAACGATATTTAGAGAAAGTGTTCAACATATAAAGCTAACTCTTTGCTGAAAAAATAAACAAAATCAGAGAACGGACACGCCCACTTTTTGAACATAGTTCTAAAAAATTTCTTCGTAAAATTAAAATCGCGATATTTCCATAATTGTATAAGTTATATAAATAAGATTTTACACACATAATAGCCTTTTTAAACAAAACTATACTGTAAAAAAATTTTGTGGATTTTGGTGAAGTAGGCGTGGCGCCGCCCACTTTTTAGCATAAAAGCTCTGCTATTTTCAAAAGCGATTGCTTGGAATTTCAAGAATGTATTTCAATGAAATTTAGTGAGACACTTCCCAATAGTATGTAGTATACTCCTGCCAAAAATTACGCAAATCGAATAACAAACAAGGAAGATTTACGGGCAAGTAGTTAACACCCTACTGCCTTTTTTTTTATTAATTTTTTATACCTAGTTTTATTTTCATACCTTTCATGAACATGAGGAAAGCTATTTATATTTTCTTATTTAGTGATAATTGAATTTACCACTCACAAAAGAAGTGTTTTTAATCGAAAACAATCAGTTGCCTTTATAACAACTTTTCCGTTATTAAAATAGACCTGAGTAAATTGGGATACCAAAACAGATCACTACTAGGTATTTAATGTTCGGTTACACCCGAACTTACACTTCCTTACTAGTTTTTTATTAATTTTTTATACCTAGTTTTATTTTCATACCTTTCATGAACATGAGGAAAGCTATTTATATTTTCTTATTTAGTGATAATTGAATTTACCACTCACAAAAGAAGTGTTTTTAATCGAAAACAATCAGTTGCCTTTATAACAACTTTTCCGTTATTAAAATAGACCTGAGTAAATTGGGATACCAAAACAGATCACTACTAGGTATTTAATGTTCGGTTACACCCGAACTTAGACTTCCTTACTAGTTATACCTAGTAGTGCTTCGCACACAAGGTATATTAACTTCATTCGCCTAACGGTAGTATGTAACGGCATAAACGAATCGAGATAGATATTGACTTATGTATATCAAAATGTTCAGGAGGAAAAGAGAAATTGATTGAGCCATGTCCGTCCGTCCGTCCGTCCGTCCGTCTGTAAACACGATAACTTGAGTAAATCTTGAGATATCTCAATGAAACTTGGTATGCAGGTTCCTTTTTACTTATCTCTGAACGCTATTGAAAATAGGCAAAATCGGTTAAAAGCCACGCCCACTTTCTATATATATAATATTTTCGAAAATACAAAAAGAGTGATTATTCAGTACATAATACACCTATAAGGATAAAATTTGATGTGTACCTTAGCGTTAAGGCAAAAAATAAATTTCTGAAGAAATTTTTAAAAAAGGGCGTGGCACCGCCCACTTTTGATTAAGTCAAATTTGGAAATATTATTAATCATAAATCAAACACCGCTCAAGATAGCAAAATAAAATTCACCACACATATTTCTATTAATACAGGCAATATTTCGAAAAAAAATTAGCGAAATCGGATTAGGTCCACGCCCAATTTTATACGAAAGATTTCGAAAAGGATCATAGATATATTGAATATGCTATAACTTTGCTTAAACTAGCTGTATATCATTTCTATTTCACCTCTAAAGTGTTCGTGGGCAAAGAAAGTCGAAAGCACAAAATTTTTGGAAAATGGGCGTGGCCCCGCCCCTTTATGGGGGATTATTCCACAAAACTTTCCATGCCATAACTCCGGTAAAAATTGACTTATTGAAACGATATTTAGAGAAAGTGTTCAACATATAAAGCTAACTCTTTGCTGAAAAAATAAACAAAATCGGAGAACGGACACGCCCACTTTTTGAACATAGTTCTAAAAAATTTCTTCGTAAAATTAAAATCGCGATATTTCCATAATTGTATAAGTTATATAAATAAGATTTTACACACATAATAGCCTTTTTAAACAAAACTATACTGTAAAAAAATTTTGTGGATTTTGGTGAAGTAGGCGTGGCGCCGCCCACTTTTTAGCATAAAAGCTCTGCTATTTTCAAAAGCGATTGCTTGGAATTTCAAGAATGTATTTCAATGAAATTTAGTGAGACACTTCCCAATAGTATGTAGTATACTCCTGCCAAAAATTACGCAAATCGAATAACAAACAAGGAAGATTTACGGGCAAGTAGTTAACACCCTACTGCCTTTTTTTTTATACCTAGTAGTGCTTCGCACACAAGGTATATTAACTTCATTCGCCTAACGGTAGTATGTAACGGCATAAACGAATCGAGATAGATATTGACTTATGTATATCAAAATGTTCAGGAGGAAAAGAGAAATTGATTGAGCCATGTCCGTCCGTCCGTCCGTCCGTCCGTCCGTCTGTAAACACGATAACTTGAGTAAATCTTGAGATATCTCAATGAAACTTGGTATGCAGGTTCCTTTTTACTTATCTCTGAACGCTATTGAAAATAGGCAAAATCGGTTAAAAGCCACGCCCACTTTCTATATATAATATTTTCGAAAATACAAAAAGAGTGATTATTCAGTACATAATACACCTATAAGGAAAAAATTTGGTGTGTACCTTATCGTTAAGGCAAAAAATAAATTTCTGAAGAAATTTTTAAAAAAGGGCGTGGCACCGCCCACTTTTGATTAAGTCAAATTTGGAAATATTATTAATCATAAATCAAACACCGCTCAAGATAGCAAAATAAAATTCAGCACACATATTTCTATTAATACAGGCAATATTTCGAAAAAAATTAGCGAAATCGGATTAGGTCCACGCCCAATTTTATACGAAAGATTTCGAAAAGGATCATAGATATATTGAATATGCTATAACTTTGCTTAAACTAGCTGTATATCATTTCTATTTCACCTCTAAAGTGTTCGTGGGCAAAGAAAGTCGAAAGCACACAATTTTTGGAAAATGGGAGTGGCCCCGCCCCTTTATGGGGGATTATTCCACAAAACTTTCCATGCCATAACTCCGGTAAAAATTGACTTATTGAAACGATATTTAGAGAAAGTGTTCAACATATAAAGCTAACTCTTTGCTGAAAAAATAAACAAAATCAGAGAACGGACACGCCCACTTTTTGAACATAGTTCTAAAAAATTTCTTCGTAAAATTAAAATCGCGATATTTCCATAATTGTATAAGTTATATAAATAAGATTTTACACACATAATAGCCTTTTTAAACAAAACTATACTGTAAAAAAATTTTGTGGATTTTGGTGAAGTAGGCGTGGCGCCGCCCACTTTTTAGCATAAAAGCTCTGCTATTTTCAAAAGCGATTGCTTGGAATTTCAAGAATGTATTTCAATGAAATTTAGTGAGACACTTCCCAATAGTATGTAGTATACTCCTGCCAAAAATTACGCAAATCGAATAACAAACAAGGAAGATTTACGGGCAAGTAGTTAACACCCTACTGCCTTTTTTTTTATTAATTTTTTATACCTAGTTTTATTTTCATACCTTTCATGAACATGAGGAAAGCTATTTATATTTTCTTATTTAGTGATAATTGAATTTACCACTCACAAAAGAAGTGTTTTTAATCGAAAACAATCAGTTGCCTTTATAACAACTTTTCCGTTATTAAAATAGACCTGAGTAAATTGGGATACCAAAACAGATCACTACTAGGTATTTAATGTTCGGTTACACCCGAACTTACACTTCCTTACTAGTTTTTTATTAATTTTTTATACCTAGTTTTATTTTCATACCTTTCATGAACATGAGGAAAGCTATTTATATTTTCTTATTTAGTGATAATTGAATTTACCACTCACAAAAGAAGTGTTTTTAATCGAAAACAATCAGTTGCCTTTATAACAACTTTTCCGTTATTAAAATAGACCTGAGTAAATTGGGATACCAAAACAGATCACTACTAGGTATTTAATGTTCGGTTACACCCGAACTTAGACTTCCTTACTAGTTATACCTAGTAGTGCTTCGCACACAAGGTATATTAACTTCATTCGCCTAACGGTAGTATGTAACGGCATAAACGAATCGAGATAGATATTGACTTATGTATATCAAAATGTTCAGGAGGAAAAGAGAAATTGATTGAGCCATGTCCGTCCGTCCGTCCGTCCGTCCGTCTGTAAACACGATAACTTGAGTAAATCTTGAGATATCTCAATGAAACTTGGTATGCAGGTTCCTTTTTACTTATCTCTGAACGCTATTGAAAATAGGCAAAATCGGTTAAAAGCCACGCCCACTTTCTATATATATAATATTTTCGAAAATACAAAAAGAGTGATTATTCAGTACATAATACACCTATAAGGATAAAATTTGGTGTGTACCTTAGCGTTAAGGCAAAAAATAAATTTCTGAAGAAATTTTTAAAAAAGGGCGTGGCACCGCCCACTTTTGATTAAGTCAAATTTGGAAATATTATTAATCATAAATCAAACACCGCTCAAGATAGCAAAATAAAATTCAGCACACATATTTCTATTAATACAGGCAATATTTCGAAAAAAAATTAGCGAAATCGGATTAGGTCCACGCCCAATTTTATACGAAAGATTTCGAAAAGGATCATAGATATATTGAATATGCTATAACTTTGCTTAAACTAGCTGTATATCATTTCTATTTCACCTCTAAAGTGTTCGTGGGCAAAGAAAGTCGAAAGCACAAAATTTTTGGAAAATGGGCGTGGCCCCGCCCCTTTATGGGGGATTATTCCACAAAACTTTCCATGCCATAACTCCGGTAAAAATTGACTTATTGAAACGATATTTAGAGAAAGTGTTCAACATATAAAGCTAACTCTTTGCTGAAAAAATAAACAAAATCGGAGAACGGACACGCCCACTTTTTGAACATAGTTCTAAAAAATTTCTTCGTAAAATTAAAATCGCGATATTTCCATAATTGTATAAGTTATATAAATAAGATTTTACACACATAATAGCCTTTTTAAACAAAACTATACTGTAAAAAAATTTTGTGGATTTTGGTGAAGTAGGCGTGGCGCCGCCCACTTTTTAGCATAAAAGCTCTGCTATTTTCAAAAGCGATTGCTTGGAATTTCAAGAATGTATTTCAATGAAATTTAGTGAGACACTTCCCAATAGTATGTAGTATACTCCTGCCAAAAATTACGCAAATCGAATAACAAACAAGGAAGATTTACGGGCAAGTAGTTAACACCCTACTGCCTTTTTTTTTATACCTAGTAGTGCTTCGCACACAAGGTATATTAACTTCATTCGCCTAACGGTAGTATGTAACGGCATAAACGAATCGAGATAGATATTGACTTATGTATATCAAAATGTTCAGGAGGAAAAGAGAAATTGATTGAGCCATGTCCGTCCGTCCGTCCGTCCGTCCGTCCGTCTGTAAACACGATAACTTGAGTAAATCTTGAGATATCTCAATGAAACTTGGTATGCAGGTTCCTTTTTACTTATCTCTGAACGCTATTGAAAATAGGCAAAATCGGTTAAAAGCCACGCCCACTTTCTATATATAATATTTTCGAAAATACAAAAAGAGTGATTATTCAGTACATAATACACCTATAAGGAAAAAATTTGGTGTGTACCTTATCGTTAAGGCAAAAAATAAATTTCTGAAGAAATTTTTAAAAAAGGGCGTGGCACCGCCCACTTTTGATTAAGTCAAATTTGGAAATATTATTAATCATAAATCAAACACCGCTCAAGATAGCAAAATAAAATTCAGCACACATATTTCTATTAATACAGGCAATATTTCGAAAAAAATTAGCGAAATCGGATTAGGTCCACGCCCAATTTTATACGAAAGATTTCGAAAAGGATCATAGATATATTGAATATGCTATAACTTTGCTTAAACTAGCTGTATATCATTTCTATTTCACCTCTAAAGTGTTCGTGGGCAAAGAAAGTCGAAAGCACACAATTTTTGGAAAATGGGAGTGGCCCCGCCCCTTTATGGGGGATTATTCCACAAAACTTTCCATGCCATAACTCCGGTAAAAATTGACTTATTGAAACGATATTTAGAGAAAGTGTTCAACATATAAAGCTAACTCTTTGCTGAAAAAATAAACAAAATCGGAGAACGGACACGCCCACTTTTTGAACATAGTTCTAAAAAATTTCTTCGTAAAATTAAAATCGCGATATTTCCATAATTGTATAAGTTATATAAATAAGATTTTACACACATAATAGCCTTTTTAAACAAAACTATACTGTAAAAAAATTTTGTGGATTTTGGTGAAGTAGGCGTGGCGCCGCCCACTTTTTAGCATAAAAGTGTGTACCTTAGCGTTAAGGCAAAAAATAAATTTCTGAAGAAATTTTTAAAAAAGGGCGTGGCACCGCCCACTTTTGATTAAGTCAAATTTGGAAATATTATTAATCATAAATCAAACACCGCTCAAGATAGCAAAATAAAATTCAGCACACATATTTCTATTAATACAGGCAATATTTCGAAAAAAAATTAGCGAAATCGGATTAGGACCACGCCCAATTTTATACGAAAGATTTCGAAAAGGATCATAGATATATTGAATATGCTATAACTTTGCTTAAACTAGCTGTATATCATTTCTATTTCACCTCTAAAGTGTTCGTGGGCAAAGAAAGTCGAAAGCACACAATTTTTGGAAAATGGGCGTGGCCCCGCCCCTTTATGGGGGATTATTCCACAAAACTTTCCATGCCATAACTCCGGTAAAAATTGACTTATTGAAAAGATATTTAGAGAAAGTGTTCAACATATATAGCTAACTCTTTGCTGAAAAAATAAACAAAATCGGAGAACGGACACGCCCACTTTTTGAACATAGTTCTAAAAAATTTCTTCGTAAAATTAAAATCGCGATATTTCCATAATTGTATAAGTTATATAAATAAGATTTTACACACATAATAGCCTTTTTAAACAAAACTATACTGTAAAAAAATTTTGTGGATTTTGGTGAAGTAGGCGTGGCGCCGCCCAATTTTTAGCATAAAAGCTCTGCTATTTTCAAAAGCGATTGCTTGGAATTTCAAGAATGTATTTCAATGAAATTTAGTGAGACACTTCCCAATAGTATGTAGTATACTCCTGCCAAAAATTACGCAAATCGAATAACAAACAAGGAAGATTTACGGGCAAGTAGTTAACACCCTACTGCCTTTTTATACCTAGTAGTGCTTCGCAGACAAGGTATATTAACTTCATTCGCCTAACGGTAGTATGTAACGGCATAAACGAATCGAGATAGATATTGACTTATGTATATCAAAATGTTCAGGAGGAAAAGAGAAATTGATTGAGCCATGTCCGTCCGTCCGTCCGTCCGTCCGTCCGTCCGTCCGTCTGTAAACACGATAACTTGAGTAAATCTTGAGATATCTCAATGAAACTTGGTATGCAGGTTCCTTTTTACTTATCTCTGAACGCTATTGAAAATAGGCAAAATCGGTTAAAAGCCACGCCCACTTTCTATATATATAATATTTTCGAAAATACAAAAAGAGTGATTATTCAGTACATAATACACCTATAAGGATAAAATTTGGTGTGTACCTTAGCGTTAAGGCAAAAAATAAATTTCTGAAGAAATTTTTAAAAAAGGGCGTGGCACCGCCCACTTTTGATTAAGTCAAATTTGGAAATATTATTAATCATAAATCAAACACCGCTCAAGATAGCAAAATAAAATTCAGCACACATATTTCTATTAATACAGGCAATATTTCGAAAAAAAATTAGCGAAATCGGATTAGGTCCACGCCCAATTTTATACGAAAGATTTCGAAAAGGATCATAGATATATTGAATATGCTATAACTTTGCTTAAACTAGCTGTATATCATTTCTATTTCACCTCTAAAGTGTTCGTGGGCAAAGAAAGTCGAAAGCACAAAATTTTTGGAAAATGGGCGTGGCCCCGCCCCTTTATGGGGGATTATTCCACAAAACTTTCCATGCCATAACTCCGGTAAAAATTGACTTATTGAAACGATATTTAGAGAAAGTGTTCAACATATAAAGCTAACTCTTTGCTGAAAAAATAAACAAAATCGGAGAACGGACACGCCCACTTTTTGAACATAGTTCTAAAAAATTTCTTCGTAAAATTAAAATCGCGATATTTCCATAATTGTATAAGTTATATAAATAAGATTTTACACACATAATAGCCTTTTTAAACAAAACTATACTGTAAAAAAATTTTGTGGATTTTGGTGAAGTAGGCGTGGCGCCGCCCACTTTTTAGCATAAAAGCTCTGCTATTTTCAAAAGCGATTGCTTGGAATTTCAAGAATGTATTTCAATGAAATTTAGTGAGACACTTCCCAATAGTATGTAGTATACTCCTGCCAAAAATTACGCAAATCGAATAACAAACAAGGAAGATTTACGGGCAAGTAGTTAACACCCTACTGCCTTTTTTATACCTAGTAGTGCTTCGCACACAAGGTATATTAACTTCATTCGCCTAACGGTGTTATGTAACGGCATAAACGAATCGAGATAGATATTGACTTATGTATATCAAAATGTTCAGGAGGAAAAGAGAAATTGATTGAGCCATGTCCGTCCGTCCGTCCGTCTGTAAACACGATAACTTGAGTAAATCTTGAGATATCTCAATGAAACTTGGTATGCAGGTTCCTTTTTACTTATCTCTGAACGCTATTGAAAATAGGCAAAATCGGTTAAAAGCCACGCCCACTTTCTATATATAATATTTTCGAAAATACAAAAAGAGTGATTATTCAGTACATAATACACCTATAAGGAAAAAATTTGGTGTGTACCTTATCGTTAAGGCAAAAAATAAATTTCTGAAGAAATTTTTAAAAAAGGGCGTGGCACCGCCCACTTTTGATTAAGTCAAATTTGGAAATATTATTAATCATAAATCAAACACCGCTCAAGATAGCAAAATAAAATTCAGCACACATATTTCTATTAATACAGGCAATATTTCGAAAAAAAATTAGCGAAATCGGATTAGGTCCACGCCCAATTTTATACGAAAGATTTCGAAAAGGATCATAGATATATTGAATATGCTATAACTTTGCTTAAACTAGCTGTATATCATTTCTATTTCACCTCTAAAGTGTTCGTGGGCAAAGAAAGTCGAAAGCACAAAATTTTTGGAAAATGGGCGTGGCCCCGCCCCTTTATGGGGGATTATTCCACAAAACTTTCCATGCCATAACTCCGGTAAAAATTGACTTATTGAAACGATATTTAGAGAAAGTGTTCAACATATAAAGCTAACTCTTTGCTGAAAAAATAAACAAAATCGGAGAACGGACACGCCCACTTTTTAAACATAGTTCTAAAAAATTTCTTCGTAAAATTAAAATCGCGATATTTCCATAATTGTATAAGTTATATAAATAAGATTTTACACACATAATAGCCTTTTTAAACAAAACTATACTGTAAAAAAATTTTGTGGATTTTGGTGAAGTAGGCGTGGCGCCGCCCACTTTTTAGCATAAAAGCTCTGCTATTTTCAAAAGCGATTGCTTGGAATTTCAAGAATGTATTTCAATGAAATTTAGTGAGACACTTCCCAATAGTATGTAGTATACTCCTGCCAAAAATTACGCAAATCGAATAACAAACAAGGAAGATTTACGGGCAAGTAGTTAACACCCTACTGCCTTTTTTATACCTAGTAGTGCTTCGCACACAAGGTATATTAACTTCATTCGCCTAACGGTGTTATGTAACGGCATAAACGAATCGAGATAGATATTGACTTATGTATATCAAAATGTTCAGGAGGAAAAGAGAAATTGATTGAGCCATGTCCGTCCGTCCGTCCGTCCGTCCGTCCGTCCGTCCGTCCGTCTGTAAACACGATAACTTGAGTAAATCTTGAGATATCTCAATGAAACTTGGTATGCAGGTTCCTTTTTACTTATCTCTGAACGCTATTGAAAATAGGCAAAATCGGTTAAAAGCCACGCCCACTTTCTATATATAATATTTTCGAAAATACAAAAAGAGTGATTATTCAGTACATAATACACCTATAAGGAAAAAATTTGGTGTGTACCTTATCGTTAAGGCAAAAAATAAATTTCTGAAGAAATTTTTAAAAAAGGGCGTGGCACCGCCCACTTTTGATTAAGTCAAATTTGGAAATATTATTAATCATAAATCAAACACCGCTCAAGATAGCAAAATAAAATTCAGCACACATATTTCTATTAATACAGGCAATATTTCGAAAAAAAATTAGCGAAATCGGATTAGGTCCACGCCCAATTTTATACGAAAGATTTCGAAAAGGATCATAGATATATTGAATATGCTATAACTTTGCTTAAACTAGCTGTATATCATTTCTATTTCACCTCTAAAGTGTTCGTGGGCAAAGAAAGTCGAAAGCACAAAATTTTTGGAAAATGGGCGTGGCCCCGCCCCTTTATGGGGGATTATTCCACAAAACTTTCCATGCCATAACTCCGGTAAAAATTGACTTATTGAAACGATATTTAGAGAAAGTGTTCAACATATAAAGCTAACTCTTTGCTGAAAAAATAAACAAAATCGGAGAACGGACACGCCCACTTTTTGAACATAGTTCTAAAAAATTTCTTCGTAAAATTAAAATCGCGATATTTCCATAATTGTATAAGTTATATAAATAAGATTTTACACACATAATAGCCTTTTTAAACAAAACTATACTGTAAAAAAATTTTGTGGATTTTGGTGAAGTAGGCGTGGCGCCGCCCACTTTTTAGCATAAAAGCTCTGCTATTTTCAAAAGCGATTGCTTGGAATTTCAAGAATGTATTTCAATGAAATTTAGTGAGACACTTCCCAATAGTATGTAGTATACTCCTGCCAAAAATTACGCAAATCGAATAACAAACAAGGAAGATTTACGGGCAAGTAGTTAACACCCTACTGCCTTTTTTTTTATTAATTTTTTTTATTTTCATACCTTTCATGAACATGAGGAAAGCTATTTATATTTTCTTATTTAGTGATAATTGAATTTACCACTCACAAAAGAAGTGTTTTTAATCGAAAACAATCAGTTGCCTTTATAACAACTTTTCCGTTATTAAAATAGACCTGAGTAAATTGGGATACCAAAACAGATCACTACTAGGTATTTAATGTTCGGTTACACCCGAACTTAGACTTCCTTACTAGTTTTATTTTCATACCTTTCATGAACATGAGGAAAGCTATTTATATTTTCTTATTTAGTGATAACTAGCAGACCCGGCAGACGTTGTTCTGCCTGACCAGTGACTTCCCTAGAAATACATTTTCAAATATTTTTCTTTAACTTTTAACATTCCATTTATTGCAGTGTTTTAGGATATACAATGTTTCTGGCTTTGAAGTCTTTGGTATAAACAAATAAATTTTTTTGGATGTCCAACTCAAAAAACGGATCTTTTGAACTCAATGGGTATGACAAAAACCATTATGCGCTGCTGAGCAGATGTATAGTTAGTACTTATTTAATTATATCCTATATCTACCTATAATACTCTGAATATGTATGAACGGCAATAACAAACAAAAAAAACTAAGTGCTTTGATTAAGATTTAAGAACGTTAAAATGTCACTAAAGCAAATACATTCAGGTATATAACGAATTGAAATATTACTTAGCTTGTGGTCCTGGAACTGCCCACTTTTCCAAAGAATTTACAAATGTAGCCTATGTATGTCGTACCCAACGAAGATTTTAACGTATTGGAAAAGCTTAAAACAGATCAACCATAAACTTTGTACATTATTGAAGTACAAAAAAAGCACTGAATACAAAAAATGTGGGCGTGGCACGGCCCACATTTCCCAAATTATATAATTCTTGACCAAGGGACACACATATCCAAAAATCATTAGTTTAGACCAAAAATATTCAAAGTTATGATGATTTAAATTTTATATAGCCTGGGGGCGTGGCACAACAATCTTCTGAACCAATCTGGAAATTTAGAGAAGATCGACCATAAACTTTGAACTTATTGAAGTACTACAAACAAAACACAAAAAATGTGGTCTTGGGACCGCCCACTTTTCCCAAATTATATCCATCTTGACTAAAGGACACACATATCCAAAAATCTTTAATTTAGACCTAATATGTTCAGGGTTATGAAGAATTTAAATTTTATATAGCCTGGGGGCGTGGCACTGGCTACTTTTCCAAAAATTCATATAGCCTGAATCGTACACAACAATTTTCTTAACCAATCTTGAAAGTTTAAAAGAGATCGACCATAAACATTGGACATTTTTGAAGTACAAACAAAACACAAAAAAAGGGGCGTGGCACCGCCCACTTTTCCAAAATTACATAAATCTTGACTAAAGGACACACATATCCAGAAATCATTAATTTAGACCAAATATGTTTAGAGCTATGAAGAATTGAAATTTTATATAGCCTGGGGGCGTGGCACTGGCTACTTTTCCAAAAATTGATATAGCCTAAATCGTACACAAAAATCTTCTGAACCAATCTTGACAGTTTAAAAGAGATCGACCATAAACTATGGACATTATTGAAGTGCAAACAAAACACAAAAATGTGGGCGTGGCACCGCCCACTTTTCCAAAATTATATACATCTTGACTAAACGACACACATATCCAGAAATCATTAATTTAGACCAAATATGTTCAGAGCTATGAAGAATTTAATTTTTATATAGCCTGGGGGCGTGGCACCGCCTACTTTTCCAAAAATTGATATAGCCTAAATCGTACACAACAATCTTCTGAACCAATCTTGAAAGTTTAAAAGAGATCGACCATAAACTTTGGACATTATTGAAGAACAAACAAAACACAAAAAATGTGGGCGTGGCACCGCCCACTTTTCCAAAATTACATAAATCTTGACCAAAGGACACACATATCCAAAAATCATTAATTTAGACCAAATATGTTCAGAGTTATGAAGAATTGTAGTTTTATATAGCCTGGGGGCGTGGCACCGCCCACTTTTCCAAAAATTAATATAGCCTATGCTTTAACCCATGATCTCAAGAATATACTGTGAAAACTTCATAAAAATCGGTTGAGTACTTTGGACGCCCATAAAGGACACACAGACACACAGACACACAGACACACAGACACACATTCATTTTTATTTATAAGATTGAATTTACCACTCACAAAAGAAGTGTTTTTAATCGAAAACAATCAGTTGCCTTTATAACAACTTTTCCGTTATTAAAATAGACCTGAGTAAATTGGGATAGCAAAACAGATCACTACTAGGTATTTAATGTTCGGTTACACCCGAACTTAGACTTCCTTACTAGTTATACCTTTCATGAGCATGAAATGGTATTATAACTTTGGTCCGATGTTTGTAAGTATGAGAAGAAGAAGAGATAGACCCACCATTAAGTATACCGAAATGATCAGGGCGACGAGCTGAGTTGATTTAGCCATGTCCGTCTGTCCGTCCGTCCGTCCGTCTGTCCGTCTGTCCGTCCGTCTGTTTGAACGCAAACTAGTCCCTCAATTTTAGAGATATCTCGATGAAATTTTGCAAGCAGGCGCCATTTTGCATAGGATTAATCATTTGTCGGAACCAGCAAGATCGGAACGATACAACGCATAGCTCCCATACAATCGATTGTTCCGATAAACGGGTTTTGGCCTCTAACTCTTGCAATTAAAAAGCTATTAGAGCGAAATTCCGCAGGTTTAGTACATACTATATAAGTAATGTGTGTAGTGAAAATCACCTGGATCGGACTAACATAACATATAGCTCCCATATAATCGATAGTTTCGATAAATGGGTTTCGGGCTATAAATTTTTCAAATAGAAAGCTAGAAACGTAGAATTTTGCAGGTTTGGTACTTATTATATGAGTGATGTGTGTAGTGAAAATCATACAGATCGGACTTACATAACATATAGCTCCCATATTACCGATTGCTCCGATATATGTGGTTTGGCTATGTATTTTTAAATTAACAGTTTTGGAGAGTTTGTGAGTAATTGTAAGTAAGGAGCGGACACTGAGAAAAGTTGTGCATATTCATGAAAGGTATAAAGACTTCGGCACAGCCGAAGACAGCCCTTTCCTTACTTGTTTTTTATAAATTTTTTTTATTTTCATACCTTTCATGAACATGAGGAAAGCTATTTATATTTTCTTATTTAGTGATAATTGAATTTACCACTCACAAAAGAAGTGTTTTTAATCGAAAACAATCAGTTGCCTTTATAACAACTTTTCCGTTATTAAAATAGACCTGAGTAAATTGGGATACCAAAACAGATCACTACTAGGTATTTAATGTTCGGTTACACCTGAACTTAGACTTCCTTACTAGTTTTTATTAATTTTTTTTATTTTCATACCTTTCATGAACATGAGGAAAGCTATTTATATTTTGTTATTTAGTGATAATTGAATTTACCACTCACAAAAGAAGTGTTTTTAATCGAAAACAATCAGTTGCCTTTATAACAACTTTTCCGTTATTAAAATAGACCTGAGTAAATTGGGATACCAAAACAGATCACTACTAGGTATTTAATGTTCGGTTACACCCGAACTTAGACTTCCTTACTAGTTCTTAAATAAATTTAAAACAAATATGTGGGTATCAGCATATCTATACTATAATAAATCTCTAGAAAAGTCGTATCTGTACATTGAACATTTCTTTGAAAAGATAACTGGGGATGACCTGGGGAATGCTATAGAGTTCATCTGATCCATTTTTAAAATTATTGTCTGTCTGTTTGTCTGTTTGAACTTAAGGATCTCGGAAACTAAGAAATGGATTTTGATGAGACTTTTACAAATATACTGCTTGAAGCTTAGAAAGGCATCTGTACTTTGTTTTATCACAATCGTATCACAAACAAAAAAGATATACTAATTTTTAGGGAAGAACCTATGACATTTTTTTCTTAAATAAATTTAAATAAATATTTACATATGTGGGTATCAGCATATCTATACTATAATAACTCTCTAGAAAAGTCGTATCTGTACATTGAACATTTCTTTGAAAAGATAACTGGGGATGACCTGGGGTATCCTATAGAGTTCATCTGATCCATTTTTAAAATTATTGTCTGTCTGTTTGTATGTTTGAACTTAAGGATCTCGGAAACTAAGAAATGGAATTTGGATAGGCTTTCACAAGTATACTGCCTAAAGCTTAGAAAGGGATCTGCACTTTGTTTTATCAAAATCGGACCACAAACAAAAAAGATATACTAATTTTTAGGGAGGAACCTCTGACATTTTTTATACCTTTCATGAGCATGAAATGGTATTATAACTTTGGTCCGATGTTTGTAAGTATGAGAAGAAGAAGAGATAGACCCACCATTAAGTATACCGAAATGATCAGGGCGACGAGCTGAGTTGATTTAGCCATGTCCGTCTGTCCGTCCGTCCGTCCGTCTGTCCGTCTGTCCGTCCGTCTGTTTGAACGCAAACTAGTCCCTCAATTTTAGAGATATCTCGATGAAATTTTGCAAGCAGGCGCCATTTTGCATAGGATTAATCATTTGTCGGAACCAGCAAGATCGGAACGATACAACGCATAGCTCCCATACAATCGATTGTTCCGATAAACGGGTTTTGGCCTCTAACTCTTGCAATTAAAAAGCTATTAGAGCGAAATTTCGCAGGTTTAGTACATATTATATAAGTAATGTGTGTAGTGAAAATCACCTGGATCGGGCCAACATAACATATAGCTCCCATATAATCGATAGTTTCGATAAATGGGTTTCGGGCTATAAATTTTTCAAATAGCAAGCTAGAAACGTAGAATTTTGCAGGTTTGGTACTTATTATATGAGTGATGTGTGTAGTGAAAATCATACAGATCGGACTTACATAACATATAGCTCCCATATTACCGATTGCTCCGATATATGTGGTTTGGCTATGTATTTTTAAATTAACAGTTTTGGAGAGTTTGTGAGTAATTGTAAGTAAGGAGCGGACACTGAGAAAAGTTGTGCATATTCATGAAAGGTATAAAGACTTCGGCACAGCCGAAGACAGCCCTTTCCTTACTTGTTTTTAAATAAATTTAAATAAATATTTACATATGTATGTGGGTATCAGTATATCTATACTATAATAAATCTCTAGAAAAGTCGTGTCTGTCAATGAAAATTTGTTTGAAAAGATGACTGGGGATGACCTGGGAAATGCTATAGAGTTCATCTGATCCATTTTTTAAATTATTGCCTGTCTGTTTGCCTGTTTATCTGTTTGTCTGCTTGTCTGTTTGAACTTAAGGATCGCAGAAACTAAGAAATGGATTTTGATGAGACTTTTACAAATATACTGCTTGAAGCTTAGAAAGGCATCTGTACTTTGTTTTATCACAATCGGACCACAAACAAAAAAGATATACTAATTTTTAGGGAGGAACCTATGAAATTTCTTTCTTAAATAAATTTAAATAAATATTTACATATGTGGGTATCAGCATATCTATACTATAATAAATCTCTAGAAGAGTCGTGTCTGTACATTGAAAATTTCTTTGAAAATATGACTGGGGATGACCTGGGGTATCCTATAGAGTTCATCTGATCCATTTTTAAAATTATTGTCTGTCTGTTTGTCTGTTTGAACTTAAGGATCTCGGAAACTAAGAAATGGAATTTGGATAGACTTTCACAAGTATACTGCCTGAAGCTTAGAAAGGAATCTGCAGTTTGTTTTTTCAAATCCGACCACAAACAAAAGCAAGTAAGGAAAGGGCTGTCTTCGGCTGTGCCGAAGTCTTTATACCTTTCATGAATATGCACAACTTTTCTCAGTGTCCGCTCCTTACTTACAATTACTCACAAACTCTCCAAAACTGTTAATTTAAAAATACATAGCCATACCACATATATCGGAGCAATCGGTAATATGGGAGCTATATGTTATGTAAGTCCGATCTGTATGATTTTCACTACACACATCACTCATATAATAAGTACCAAACCTGCAAAATTCTACGTTTCTAGCTTTCTATTTGAAAATTTATAGCCCGAAACCCATTTATCGAAACTATCGATTATATGGGAGCTATATGTTATGTTGGTCCGATCCAGGTGATTTTCACTACACACATTACTTATATAGTATGTACTAAACCTGCGAAATTTCGCTCTAATAGCTTTTTAATTGCAAGAGTTAGAGGCCAAAACCCATTTATCGAAACTATCGATTATATGGGAGCTATATGTTATGTTGGTCCGATCCAGGTGATTTTCACTACACACATTACTTATATAGTATGTACTAAACCTGCGGAATTTCGCTCTAATAGCTTTTTAATTGCAAGAGTTAGAGGCCAAAACCCGTTTATCGGAACAATCGATTGTATGGGAGTTATGCGTTGTATCGTTCCGATCTTGCTGGTTCCGACAAATGATTAATCCTATGCAAAATGGCGCCTGCTTGCAAAATTTCATCGAGATATCTCTAAAATTGAGGGACTAGTTTGCGTTCAAACAGACGGACGGACAGACGGACAGACGGACGGACGGACGGACGGGCGGACAGACGGACATGGCTAAATCAACTCAGCTCGTCGCCCTGATCATTTCGGTATACTTAATGGTGGGTCTATCTCTTCTTCTTCTCATACTTACAAACATCGGACCAAAGTTATAATACCATTTCATGCTCATGAAAGGTATAAAGATATACTAATTTTTAGGGAGGAACCTATGATATTTTTTTTTCCCAAATAAATTTAAAAAAAATATGTGGGTATCAGCATATCTATACTATAATAAATCTCTAGAAAAGTCGTATCTGTACATTGAACATTTCTTTGAAAAGATAACTGGGGATGACCTGGGGAATGCTATAGAGTTCATCTGATCCATTTTTAAATTATTGTCTGTCTGTTTGTCTGTTTGAACTTAAGGATCTCGGAAACTAAGAAATGGATTTTGATGAGACTTTTACAAATATACTGCTTGAAGCTTAGAATGGCATCTGTACTTTGTTTTATCACAATCGTACCACAAACAAAAAAGATATACTAATTTTTAGGGAGGAACCTATGACATTTTTTTCTTAAATAAATTTAAATAAATATTTACATATGTGGGTATCAGCATATCTATACTATAATAACTCTCTAGAAAAGTCGTATCTGTACATTGAACATTTCTTTGAAAAGATAACTGGGGATGACCTGGGGAATGCTATAGAGTTCAACTGATCCATTTTTAAAATTATTGTCTGTCTGTTTGTCTGTTTGAACTTAAGGATCTCGGAAACTAAGAAGTGGATTTTGATGAGACTTTCACAAATATACTGCTTGAAGCTTAGAAAGGCATCTGTACTTTGTTTTATCAAAATCAGAACACAAACAAAAAAGGAATACTAAGTTTTATGGAGGAACCTATGAAATTTTTTTCTTAAATAAATTTAAATAAATATTTACATATGTGGGTATCAGCATATCTATACTATAATAAATCTCTAGAAGAGTCGTGTCTGTACATTGAAAATTTCTTTGAAAATATGACTGGGGATGACCTGGGGTATCCTATAGAGTTCATCTGATCCATTTTTAAAATTATTGTCTGTCTGTTTGAACTTAAGGATCTCGGAAACTAAGAAATGGAATTTGGATAGACTTTCACAAGTATGCTTCCTGAAGCTTAGAAAGGGATCTGCACTTTGTTTTTTCAATATCCGACCAAAAACAAAAAAGATATACTAATTTTTAGGGAGGAACCTATGATATTTTTTTTTCTTAAATAAATTTAAAAAAAATATGTGGGTATCAGCATATCTATACTATAATAAATCTCTAGAAGGGTCGTGTCTGTACATTGAAAATTTCTTTGAAAATATGACTGGGGATGACCTGGGGTATCCTATAGAGTTCATCTGATCCATTTTTAAATTATTGTCTGTCTGTTTGAACTTAAGGATCTCGAAAACTAAGAAATGGAATTTGGATAGACTTTCACAGGTATACTGCCTGAAGCTTAGAAAGGGATCTGCACTTTGTTTTTTCAAAATCCGACCACAAACAAAAAAGATATACTAATTTTTAGAGAGGAACCTATGAAATTTTTTTCTTAAATAAATTTAAATAAATATTTACATATATGGGTCTCAGCATATCTATACCTACTATAAAATTTCCATTGAAAATTTCTTTGAAAAGATGACTGGGAATGCTATAGAGTTCATCTGATCCATTTTTAAAATTATTGTCTGTCTGTTTGAACTTAAGGATCTCGGAAACTAAGAAATTAATTTTGGTGAGACTCAAATATACTGCTTGAAGCTTAGAAAGAGATCTGCACTTTGTTTTATCAAAATCGGACCACAAACAAAAAAGATATACTAATTTTTAGGGAGGAACCTCTGACATTTTTTTCTTAAATAAATTTTAATAACTATTTACATATGTGGGTATCAACATATCCATACTATCATAAATCTCTAGAAAAGACGTGTCTGTACATTGAAAATTTCTTTGAAAAGATGACTGGGGAATGCTATAGAGTTCAACTGATCCATTTTTAAAATTATTGTCTGTCTGTTTGAACTTAAGGATCTCGGAAACTAAGAAATGGATTTTGATGAGACTTTCACAAATATACTGCTTGAAGCTTAGAAGGGCATCTGTACTCTGTTTTATCAAAATCAGAAGACAAACAAAAAAGAAATACTAAGTTTTATGGAGGAACCTATGAAATTTTTTTCTTAAATAAATTTAAATAAATATTTACATACATATGTGGGTATCAGCATATCTATACTATAATAAATCTCTAGAAGAGTCGTGTCTGTACATTGAAAATTTCTTTGAAAATATGACTGGGGATGACCTGGGGTATCCTATAGAGTTCATCTGATCCATTTTTAAAATTATTGTCTGTCTGTTTGTCTGTTTGAACTTAAGGATCTCGGAAACTAAGAAATGGAATTTGGATAGACTTTCACAAGTATACTGCCTGAAGCTTAGAAAGGGATCTGCACTTTGTTTTTTCAAAATCCGACCACAAACAAAAAAGATATACTAATTTTTAGGGAGGAACCTATGATATTTTTTTTTCTTAAATAAATTTAAAAAAAATATGTGGGTATCAGCATATCTGTACTATAATAAATCTCTAGAAGAGTCGTGTCTGTACATTGAAAATTTCTTTGAAAATATGACTGGGGATGACCTGGGGTATCCTATAGAGTTCATCTGATCCATTTTTAAAATTATTGTCTGTCTGTTTGAACTTAAGGATCTCGGAAACTAAGAAATGGAATTTGGATAGACGTTCACAAGTATACTGCCTGAAGCTTAGAAAGGGATCTGCACTTTGTTTTTTCAAAATCCGACCACAAACAAAAAAGATATACTAATTTTTAGAGAGGAACCTATGAAATTTTTTTCTTAAATAAATTTAAATAAATATTTACATACATGGGTCTCAGCATATCTATACCTACTATAAAATTTCCATTGAAAATTTCTTTGAAAAGATGACTGGGGAATGCTATAGAGTTCAACTGATCCATTTTTAAAATTATTGTCTGTCTGTTTGAACTTGAGGATCTCGGAAACTAAGAAATGGATTTTGATGAGACTTTCACAAATATACTGCTTGAAGCTTAGAAAGGCATCTGTACTTTGTTTTATCAAAATCAGAAGACAAACAAAAAAGAAATACTAAGTTTTATGGAGGAACCTATGAAATTTTTTTCTTAAATAAATTTAAATAAATATTTACATATGTGGGTATCAGCATATCTATACTATAATAAATCTCTAGAAGAGTCGTGTCTGTACATTGAAAATTTCTTTGAAAATATGACTGGGGATGACCTGGGGTATCCTATAGAGTTCATCTGATCCATTTTTAAAATTATTGTATGTCTGTTTGAACTTAAGGATCTCGGAAACTAAGAAATGGAATTTGGATAGACTTTCACAAGTATACTGCCTGAAGCTTAGAAAGGGATCTGCACTTTGTTTTTTCAAAATCCGACCACAAACAAAAAAGATATACTAATTTTTAGGGAGGAACCTATGACATTTTTTTCTTAAATAAATTTAAATAACTATTTACATATGTGGGTATCAACATATCCATACTATCATAAATCTCTAGAAGAGTCGTGTCTGTACATTGAACATTTCTTTGAAAAGATAACTGGGGATGACCTGGGGAATGCTATAGAGTTCATCTGATCCATTTTTAAAATTATTGTCTGTCTGTTTGTCTGTTTGAACTTAAGGATCGCGGAAACTAAGAAATGGATTTTGATGAGACTTTTACAAATATACTGCTTGAAGCTTAGAAAGGCATCTGTACTTTGTTTTATCACAATCGGACCACAAACAAAAAAGATATACTAATTTTTAGGGAGGAACCTATGACATTTTTTTCTTAAATAAATTTAAATAAATATTTACATATGTGGGTATCAGCATATCTATACTATAATAACTCTCTAGAAAAGTCGTATCTGTACATTGAACATTTCTTTGAAAAGATAACTGGGGATGACCTGGGGAATGCTATAGAAATCCTCTGATCCATTTTTAAAATTATTGTCTGTCTGTTTGTCTGTTTGAACTTAAGGATCGCGGAAACTAAGAAATGGATTTTGATGAGACTTTTACAAATATACTGCTTGAAGCTTAGAAAGGCATCTGTACTTTGTTTTATCACAATCGGACCACAAACAAAAAAGATATACTAATTTTTAGGGAGGAACCTATGATATTTTTTTTTCTTAAATAAATTTAAAAAAAATATGTGGGTATCAGCATATCTATACTATAATAAATCTCTAGAAGAGTCGTGTCTGTACATTGAACATTTCTTTGAAAAGATAACTGGGGATGACCTGGGGAATGCTATAGAGTTCATCTGATCCATTTTTAAAATTATTGTCTGTCTGTTTGTCTGTTTGAACTTAAGGATCGCGGAAACTAAGAAATGGATTTTGATGAGACTTTTGCAAATATACTGCTTGAAGCTTAGAAAGGCATCTGTACTTTGTTTTATCACAATCGGACCACAAACAAAAAAGATATACTAATTTTTAGGGAGGAACCTATGACATTTTTTTCTTAAATAAATTTAAATAAATATTTACATATGTGGGTATCAGCATATCTATACTATAATAACTTTCTAGAAAAGTCGTATCTGTACATTGAACATTTCTTTGAAAAGATAACTGGGGATGACCTGGGGAATGCTATAGAAATCCTCTGATCCATTTTTAAAATTATTGTCTGTCTGTTTGTCTGTTTGAACTTAAGGATCTCGGAAACTAAGAAATGGAATTTGGATAGACTTTCACAAGTATACTGCCTAAAGCTTAGAAAGGGATCTGCACTTTGTTTTATCAAAATCGGACCACAAACAAAAAAGATATACTAATTTTTAGGGAGGAACCTCTGACATTTTTTTCTTAAATAAATTTAAATAACTATTTACATATGTGGGTATCAACATATCCATACTATCATAAATCTCTAGAAAAGACGTGTCTGTACATTGAAAATTTCTTTGAAAAGATGACTGGGGAATGCTATAGAGTTCAACTGATCCATTTTTAAAATTATTGTCTGTCTGTTTGTCTGTTTGAACTTAAGGATCTCGGAAACTAAGAAATGAATTTTCATGGGACTTTCACAAATATACTGCTTGAAGCTTAGAAAGAGATCTACACTTCGTTTTATCAAAATCGGACCACAAACAAAAAAGATATACTAATTTTTAGGGAGGAACCTATGACATTTTTTATACCTAGTAGTGCTTCGCACACAAGGTATATTAACTTCATTCGCCTAACGGTAGTATGTAACGGCATAAACGAATCGAGATAGATATTGACTTATGTATATCAAAATGTTCAGGAGGAAAAGAGAAATTGATTGAGCCAAGTCCGTCCGTCCGTCCGTCCGTCTGTAAACACGATAACTTGAGTAAATCTTGAGATATCTCAATGAAACTTGGTATGCAGGTTCCTTTTTACTTATCTCTGAACGCTATTGAAAATAGGCAAAATCGGTTAAAAGCCACGCCCACTTTCTATATATATAATATTTTCGAAAATACAAAAAGAGTGATTATTCAGTACATAATACACCTATAAGGATAAAATTTGGTGTGTACCTTAGCGTTAAGGCAAAAAATAAATTTATGAAGAAATTTTTAAAAAAGGGCGGGGCACCGCCCACTTTTGATTAAGTCAAATTTGGAAATATTATTAATCATAAATCAAACACCGCTCAAGATAGCAAAATAAAATTCAGCACACATATTTCTATTAATACAGGCAATATTTCGAAAAAAAATTAGCGAAATCGGATTAGGTCCACGCCCAATTTTATACGAAAGATTTCGAAAAGGATCATAGATATATTGAATATGCTATAACTTTGCTTAAACTAGCTGTATATCATTTCTATTTCACCTCTAAAGTGTTCGTGGGCAAAGAAAGTCGAAAGCACACAATTTTTGGAAAATGGGCGTGGCCCCACCCCTTTATGGGGGATTATTCCACAAAACTTTCCATGCCATAACTCCGGTAAAAATTGACTTATTGAAACGATATTTAGAGAAAGTGTTCAACATATAAAGCTAACTCTTTGCTGAAAAAATAAACAAAATCCGAGAACGAACACGCCCACTTTTTGAACATAGTTCTAAAAAATTTCTTCGTAAAATTAAAATCGCGATATTTCCATAATTGTATAAGTTATATAAATAAGATTTTACACACATAATAGCCTTTTTAAACAAAACTATACTGTAAAAAAATTTTGTGGATTTTGGTGAAGTAGGCGTGGCGCCGCCCACTTTTTAGCATAAAAGCTCTGCTATTTTCAAAAGCGATTGCTTGGAATTTCAAGAATGTATTTCAATGAAATTTAGTGAGACACTTCCCAATAGTATGTAGTATACTCCTGCCAAAAATTACGCAAATCGAATAACAAACAAGGAAGATTTACGGGCAAGTAGTTAACACCCTACTGCCTTTTTTATACCTAGTAGTGCTTCGCACACAAGGTATATTAACTTCATTCGCCTAACGGTAGTATGTAACGGCATAAACGAATCGAGATAGATATTGACTTATGTATATCAAAATGTTCAGGAGGAAAAGATAAATTGATTGAGCCATGTCCGTCCGTCCGTCCGTCTGTAAACACGATAACTTGAGTAAATCTTGAGATATCTCAATGAAACTTGGTATGCAGGTTCCTTTTTACTTATCTCTGAACGCTATTGAAAATAGGCAAAATCGGTTAAAAGCCACGCCCACTTTCTATGTATATATATAATATTTTCGAAAATACAAAAAGAGTGATTATTCAGTACATAATACACCTATAAGGATAAAATTTGGTGTGTACCTTTGCGTTAAGGCAAAAAATAAATTTCTGAAGAAATTTTTAAAAAAGGGCGTGGCACCGCCCACTTTTGATTAAGTCAAATTTGGAAATATTATTAATCATAAATCAAACACCGCTCAAGATAGCAAAATAAAATTCAGCACACATATTTCTATTAATACAGGCAATATTTCGAAAAAAAATTAGCGAAATCGGATTAGGTCCACGCCCAATTTTATACGAAAGATTTCGAAAAGGATCATAGATATATTGAATATGCTATAACTTTGCTTAAACTAGCTGTATATCATTTCTATTTCACCTCTAAAGTGTTCGTGGGCAAAGAAAGTCGAAAGCACACAATTTTTGGAAAATGGGCGTGGCCCCGCCCCTTTATGGGGGATTATTCCACAAAACTTTCCATGCCATAACTCCGGTAAAAATTGACTTCTTCTTCTTCTTCTTTAAATGGCCATCTAACCGCCTGAGCGATTTTGACCGTCCAACATAGCTCGCCAGTCATTTCTTCTTTGCGCCAACTGGCGCCAATTGGAGACCCCACGAGATCGCAGGTCGGTCTCCACTTGGTCCTTCCATCGGAGTGGTGGTCTTCCTCTTCCTCTGCTTCCACCGGCGGGTGCCGATAAGTATACCTTCTGGGCTGGAGCGTCTTCGTTCATTCGCACGACGTGGCCTAGCCAGCGAAGCCGCTGTGTTTTAATGCGCTGTACTATGTCGACGTCTGCGTAAAGCTCATACAACTCATCATTAAATCTTCTTCGGTACTCGCCGTCGCCAACGCGTAGAGGCCCATAAATCTTTCGCAGAACTTTTCTCTCGAATACTCCCAATGCAGCCTCGTCAGATGTTGTTAGTGTCCACGCCTCTGCACCATATAGCAGGACGGGAGCGATGAGTGACTTGTAGAGTGTGATTTTCGTGCGTCGAGAGAGGACTTTACTTTTCAATTGCCTACTCAGTCCAAAGTAGCATTTATTTGCAAGAGCAATTCTTCGTTGGATTTCTAGGCTGGCATTATTGTTGGAGTTTATGCTGGATCCAAGGTAAACGAAGTCCTTCACTATTTCGAACTTTTTGGTGCCAGCAGTGGCGTGGGTGCCAAGGCGCGAATGCGCTGACTCTTTGCTTGATGACAGCATGTACTTCGTTTTGCCTTCGTTCACCACCAAACCCATTTTTTCCGCTTCTTTTTCTAGTTTGGAGTACGCAGAGGTTACGGCACGGTTGTTAAGGCCGATAATGTCAATGTCGTCAGCATATGCTAACAGTTGCACGCTTTTATAGAATATTGTTCCAGCGCGGTTGAGTTCTGCAGATTGTATTATTTTCTCCAACATCAAATTAAAGAAATCGCACGATAGGGGGTCACCTTGTCTGAAACCTCGTTTAGTTTCAAACGGCTCGGAGAGGTCCTTCCCAATTCTGACTGAGCTGGTGGTGTTGCTCAATGTCATTTTGCAAAGCCGTATAAGTTTTGCGGGGAAACCAAATTCAGACATAGCGGCATATAGGCAGCTCCTTTTCGTGCTATCGAAAGCGGCTTTAAAATCAACAAAGAGGTGGTGTGTGTCGATTCTTTTCTCACGGGTTTTCTCCAGGATTTGACGTATTGTAAAAATCTGGTCGATGGTAGATTTTCCAGGTCTGAAGCCACACTGATAAGGTCCAATCAGTCTGTTCACGTCAGGCTTCAATCGTTCGCACAATACGCTTGACAAGACCTTATATGCGATATTCAAAAGGCTGATTCCGCGGTAGTTGGTGCAGTTTGCAGGATCACCTTTTTTGTGGATTGGGCAAAGAACACTTAGATTCCAATCTTCGGGCATGCATTCATCCGACCATATTCTGCACAGAAGCTGGTGCATACGCCTTACCAGCTCCTCGCCGCCATGCTTGAATAGCTCAGCAGGCAAACCATCAGCGCCAGCTGCTTTATTGTTTTTTAACCGGGATATTGCTATTCGCACCTCATTATAGTCGGGTTCTGGGACGTCAATTTCGTCGTCTTCGATTGTGGGTTCGGGTTCGAGCTCTTCTCTGGTTTCTTGCTCAATTTCTCCATTTAAAAGGGCAGAGAAGTGATCCCTCCATATCTCTAGTATTCTCTGAACATCAGTCACCAGGTCGCCGTTCTCGTTCTTACAGGAATTTGCCCCGGGCTTGAAACCTTCCGTCATTCGTCGAATTTTTTGATAGAATTTTCGGGCATTATTCCCATTGGCTAGCATCTCAAGCTCATTGATTTCACGCTTTTCTGCCTCTCTTTTTTTTGCCCGGAAAAGTCGCCTCGCTTCCCTTTTCAACTCGCGGTAGTGTTCACACACACTCCTTGTTGCACTCGATCTTAGCGTTGCCTTGTAGGCTTCGTTCTTTCTTTTCGTTGCAGCTCGGCACTCTTCATCATCGTACCAGTTGTTTCTTCTCGTTCGCCGGAATCCAATTACTTCTTCGGCTGCGGTACGGAGTGCTCCTGTGATGTGCTCCCACTGCTCATGCATTCCACTGGGTTGAATTGTGCTCTGAGAGCACAATTCAAAAATTGACTTATTGAAACGATATTTAGAGAAATTGTTCAACATATATAGCTAACTCTTTGCTGAAAAAATAAACAAAATCGGAGAACGGACACGCCCACTTTTTGAACATAGTTCTAAAAAATTTCTTCGTAAAATTAAAATCGCGATATTTCCATAATTGTATAAGTTATATAAATAAGATTTTACACACATAATAGCCTTTTTAAACAAAACTATACTGTAAAAAAATTTTGTGGATTTTGGTGAAGTAGGCGTGGCGCCGCCCACTTTTTAGCATAAAAGCTCTGCTATTTTCAAAAGCGATTGCTTGGAATTTCAAGAATGTATTTCAATGAAATTTAGTAAAACACTTCCCAATAGTATGTAGTATACTCCTGCCAAAAATTACGCAAATCGAATAACAAACAAGGAAGATTTACGGGCAAGTAGTTAACACCCTACTGCCTTTTTATACCTAGTAGTGCTTCGCACACAAGGTATATTAACTTCATTCGCCTAACGGTAGTATGTAACGGCATAAACGAATCGAGATAGATATTGACTTATGTATATCAAAATGTTCAGGAGGAAAAGAGAAATTGATTGAGCCATGTCCGTCCGTCCGTCCGTCCGTCCGTCTGTAAACACGATAACTTGAGTAAATCTTGAGATATCTCAATGAAACTTGGTATGCAGGTTCCTTTTTACTTATCTCTGAACGCTATTGAAAATAGGCAAAATCGGTTAAAAGCCACGCCCACTTTCTATATATATAATATTTTCGAAAATACAAAAAGAGTGATTATTCAGTACATAATACACCTATAAGGATAAAATTTGGTGTGTACCTTAGCGTTAAGGCAAAAAATAAATTTCTGAAGAAATTTTTAAAAAAGGGCGTGGCACCGCCCACTTTTGATTAAGTCAAATTTGGAAATATTATTAATCATAAATCAAACACCGCTCAAGATAGCAAAATAAAATTCAGCACACATATTTCTATTAATACAGGCAATATTTCGAAAAAAAATTAGCGAAATCGGATTAGGACCACGCCCAATTTTATACGAAAGATTTCGAAAAGGATCATAGATATATTGAATATGCTATAACTTTGCTTAAACTAGCTGTATATCATTTCTATTTCACCTCTAAAGTGTTCGTGGGCAAAGAAAGTCGAAAGCACACAATTTTTGGAAAATGGGCGTGGCCCCGCCCCTTTATGGGGGATTATTCCACAAAACTTTCCATGCCATAACTCCGGTAAAAATTGACTTATTGAAACGATATTTAGAGAAAGTGTTCAACATATAAAGCTAACTCTTTGCTGAAAAAATTAACAAAATCGGTGAATGGACACGCCCACTTTTTGAACACAGTTCCAAAAAATTTCTTCGTAAAATTAAAATCGCGATATTTCCGTAATTGTATAAGTTATATAAATAAGATTTTACACACATAATAGCCTTTTTAAACAAAACTATACTGTAAAAAAATTTTGTGGATTTTGGTGAAGTAGGCGTGGCGCCGCCCAATTTTTAGCATAAAAGCTCTGCTATTTTCAAAAGCGATTGCTTGGAATTTCAAGAATGTATTTCAATGAAATTTAGTGAGACACTTCCCAATAGTATGTAGTATACTCCTGCCAAAAATTACGCAAATCGAATAACAAACAAGGAAGATTTACGGGCAAGTAGTTAACACCCTACTGCCTTTTGATACCTAGTAGTGCTTCGCACACAAGGTATATTAACTTCATTCGCCTAACGGTAGTATGTAACGGCATAAACGAATCGAGATAGATATTGACTTATGTATATCAAAATGTTCAGGAGGAAAAGAGAAATTGATTGAGCCATGTCCGTCCGTCCGTCCGTCCGTCCGTCCGTCCGTCTGTAAACACGATAACTTGAGTAAATCTTGAGATATCTCAATGAAACTTGGTATGCAGGTTCCTTTTTACTTATCTCTGAACGCTATTGAAAATAGGCAAAATCGGTTAAAAGCCACGCCCACTTTCTATATATATAATATTTTCGAAAATACAAAAAGAGTGATTATTCAGTACATAATACACCTATAAGGATAAAATTTGGTGTGTACCTTAGCGTTAAGGCAAAAAATAAATTTCTGAAGAAATTTTTAAAAAAGGGCGTGGCACCGCCCACTTTTGATTAAGTCAAATTTGGAAATATTATTAATCATAAATCAAACACCGCTCAAGATAGCAAAATAAAATTCAGCACACATATTTCTATTAATACAGGCAATATTTCGAAAAAAAATTAGCGAAATCGGATTAGGTCCACGCCCAATTTTATACGAAAGATTTCGAAAAGGATCATAGATATATTGAATATGCTATAACTTTGCTTAAACTAGCTGTATATCATTTCTATTTCACCTCTAAAGTGTTCGTGGGCAAAGAAAGTCGAAAGCACAAAATTTTTGGAAAATGGGCGTGGCCCCGCCCCTTTATGGGGGATTATTCCACAAAACTTTCCATGCCATAACTCCGGTAAAAATTGACTTATTGAAACGATATTTAGAGAAAGTGTTCAACATATAAAGCTAACTCTTTGCTGAAAAAATAAACAAAATCGGAGAACGGACACGCCCACTTTTTGAACATAGTTCTAAAAAATTTCTTCGTAAAATTAAAATCGCGATATTTCCATAATTGTATAAGTTATATAAATAAGATTTTACACACATAATAGCCTTTTTAAACAAAACTATACTGTAAAAAAATTTTGTGGATTTTGGTGAAGTAGGCGTGGCGCCGCCCACTTTTTAGCATAAAAGCTCTGCTATTTTCAAAAGCGATTGCTTGGAATTTCAAGAATGTATTTCAATGAAATTTAGTGAGACACTTCCCAATAGTATGTAGTATACTCCTGCCAAAAATTACGCAAATCGAATAACAAACAAGGAAGATTTACGGGCAAGTAGTTAACACCCTACTGCCTTTTTTATACCTAGTAGTGCTTCGCACACAAGGTATATTAACTTCATTCGCCTAATGGTAGTATGTAACGGCATAAACGAATCGAGATAGATATTGACTTATGTATATCAAAATGTTCAGGAGGAAAAGAGAAATTGATTGAGCCATGTCCGTCCGTCCGTCCGTCTGTAATCACGATAACTTGAGTAAATCTTGAGATATCTCAATGAAATTTGGTATGCAGGTTCCTTTTTACTTATCTCTGAACGCTATTGAAAATAGGCAAAATCGGTTAAAAGCCACGCCCACTTTCTATATATAATATTTTCGAAAATACAAAAAGAGTGATTATTCAGTACATAATACACCTATAAGGAAAAAATTTGGTGTGTACCTTATCGTTAAGGCAAAAAATAAATTTCTGAAGAAATTTTTAAAAAAGGGCGTGGCACCGCCCACTTTTGATTAAGTCAAATTTGGAAATATTATTAATCATAAATCAAACACCGCTCAAGATAGCAAAATAAAATTCAGCACACATATTTCTATTAATACAGGCAATATTTCGAAAAAAAATTAGCGAAATCGGATTAGGTCCACGCCCAATTTTATACGAAAGATTTCGAAAAGGATCATAGATATATTGAATATGCTATAACTTTGCTTAAACTAGCTGTATATCATTTCTATTTCACCTCTAAAGTGTTCGTGGGCAAAGAAAGTCGAAAGCACAAAATTTTTGGAAAATGGGCGTGGCCCCGCCCCTTTATGGGGGATTATTCCACAAAACTTTCCATGCCATAACTCCGGTAAAAATTGACTTATTGAAACGATATTTAGAGACAGTGTTCAACATATAAAGCTAACTCTTTGCTGAAAAAATAAACAAAATCGGAGAACGGACACGCCCACTTTTTGAACATAGTTCTAAAAAATTTCTTCGTAAAATTAAAATCGCGATATTTCCATAATTGTATAAGTTATATAAATAAGATTTTACACACATAATAGCCTTTTTAAACAAAACTATACTGTAAAAAAATTTTGTGGATTTTGGTGAAGTAGGCGTGGCGCCGCCCACTTTTTAGCATAAAAGCTCTGCTATTTTCAAAAGCGATTGCTTGGAATTTCAAGAATGTATTTCAATGAAATTTAGTGAGACACTTCCCAATAGTATGTAGTATACTCCTGCCAAAAATTACGCAAATCGAATAACAAACAAGGAAGATTTACGGGCAAGTAGTTAACACCCTACTGCCTTTTTATACCTAGTAGTGCTTCGCACACAAGGTATATTAACTTCATTCGCCTAACGGTAGTATGTAACGGCATAAACGAATCGAGATAGATATTGACTTATATATATCAAAATGTTCAGGAGGAGAAGAGAAATTGATTGAGCCATGTCCGTCCGTCCGTCCGTCCGTCTGTGAACACGATAACTTGAGTAAATCTTGAGATATCTCAATGAAACTTTGTATGCAGGTTCCTTTTTACATATCTCTGAACGGTATTGAAAATAGGCAAAATCGGTTAAAAGCCACGCCCACTTTCTATATATATAATATTTTCGAAAATACAAAAAGAGTGATTATTCAGTACATAATACACCTATAAGGATAAAATTTTTTGTGTACCTTACCGTTAAAGCAAAAAATAAATTTGTGAAGAAATTTTTAAAAAAGGTCGTGGCACCGCCCACTTTTGATTAAGTCAAATTTGGAAATATTATTAATCATAAATCAAAAACCGCTCAAGATAGCAAAATAGAATTCAGCACACATATTTATATTAATACAGGCAATATTTCGAAAAAAAATTAGCGAAATCGGATTAGGTCCACGCCCAATTTTATACGAAAGATTTTGAAAAGGATCATGGATATATTTAATATGCTATAACTTTGCTTAAACTAGCTGTATATCATTTCTATTTCACCTCTAAAGTGTTCGTGGGCAAAGAAAGTCGAAAGCACAAAATTTTTGGAAAATGGGCGTGGCCCCGCCCCTTTATGGGGGATTATTCCACAAAACTTTCCATGCCATAACTCCGGTAAAAATTGACTTATTGAAACGATATTTACAGAAAGTGTTCAACATATAAAGGTAACTCTTTGCTGTAAAAATAAACAAAATCGGTGAACGGACACGCCCACTTTTTGAACACAGTTTTGAAAAATTTCTTTGTAAAATTAAAATCGCGATATTTCCATAACTGTATAAGTTATATATCTAAGATTTTACACACTTAATAAGCTTTTTAAGAAAAACTAAACTGCAAAAAAATTTTGTGGATTTTGTTGAAGTAGGCGTGGCGCCGCCCACTTTTCAGCAAAAAAGGTCTGTTATTTTCAAAAGCGATTGCTTGAAATTTCAAGAAGGTATTTCAATGAAAGTTAGTGAGATGCTTCCCAATAGTATGTAGTATACTCCTGCCAAAAATTATGCAAATCGAATGACAAACAAGCAAGATTTACGGAAAAGTAGTTAACTCCCTATTGCCTTTTTTATACCTAGTAGTGCTTCGCACACAAGGTATATTAACTTCATTCGCCTAACGGTAGTATGTAACGGCATAAACGAATCGAGATAGATATTGACTTATATATATCAAAATGTTCAGGAGGAAAAGAGAAATTGATTGAGCCATGTCCGTCCGTCCGTCCGTCTGTCCGTCCGTCTGTGAACACGATAACTTGAGTAAATCTTGAGATATCTCAATGAAATTTGGTATGCAGGTTCCTTTTCACTTATCTCGGAGAGCTATTGAAAATAGGCAAAATCGGTTAAAAGCCACGCCCACTTTCTATATATATAATTGACTAAGCGACGGGCGTCACTTAGTACTGAGCAGACGACGTACCAAATCATGCAACCCTGAGCGCTGTAATATATTAAAATTGGAATCGTACTGGAACTGGCTTCCAGTGTGTCGTAGCTGGGCGCTGAGCGCTCTATCTTTTGCCTCTTTTTACTTTGGACGTCGAGCGGACCAGTCGCAGAACAAAATCTACATAAGTATCATAATCATATAAGTAATAATATTTTCTCATTTTCCCCATTGTCTCTACCTCATATCATTATTAATAATATCGTTATCCAATTAGAATAAGTTTAGCCCATAAGGCCAGTGAATTATAGTTGAATAAATATTGTACTTGAAGTTGAAATAGTACATCTCATTATTTCTTGAAAATAATATTCCCTCCCGTTCACGTAAGTTCATTCCCTCTCTATACAAATCCTATCTGGATTTAACATAATATTTTCGAAAATACAAAAAGAGTGATTATTCAGTACATAACACACCTATAAGGATAATATTTGGTGTGCACTTTAGCGTTAAGGCAAAAAATACATTTTTGAAGAAATTTTTAAAATGGGGCGTGGTACCGCCCACTTTTGATTAAGTCAAATTTGGAAATATTATTAATCATAAATCAAAAACCGCTCAAGATAGCAAAGTGAAATTCAGCACACATATTTATATTAATACAGGCAATATTTCAAAAAAAAATTATCGAAATCGGGTTAGGTCCACGCCCAATTTTATACGAAAGATTTTGGAAAGGATCATAGATATATTGAATATGCTATAACTTTGCTTAAACTAGCTGTATATCATTTCTGTTTCACCTCTAAAGTGATCGTGGGCAAAGAAAGTCGAAAACACAAAATTTTTGGAAAATGGGCGTGGCCCCGCCCCTTTATGGGGGATTATTCCATAAAACTTTCCATGCCATAACTCCGGTAAAAATTGACTTATTGAAACGATATTTACAGAAAGTGTTCAACATATAAATCTAACTCTTTGCTGTAAAAATAAACAAAATCGGTGAACGGACACGCCCACTTTTTGAACACAGTTTTGAAAAATTTCTTTGTAAAATTAAAATCGCGATATTTCCATAACTGTATAAGTTATATAAATAAGATTTTACACACTTAATAAGCTTTTTAAGAAAAACTAAACTGCAAAAAAATTTTGTGGATTTTGTTGAGGTAGGCGTGGCGCCGCCCACTTTTCAGCAAAAAAGGTCTGTTATTTTCAAAAGCGATTGCTTGAAATTTCAAGAAGGTATTTCAATGAAAGTTAGTGAGATGCTTCCCAATAGTATGTAGTATACTCCTGCCAAAAATTATGCAAATCGAATGACAAACAAGCAAGATTTACGGGAAAGTAGTTAACTCCCTATTGCTTTTTTTTTATTAATTTTTATACCTAGTAGTGCTTCGCACACAAGGTATATTAACTTCATTCGCCTAACGGTAGTATGTAACGGCATAAACGAATCGAGATAGATATTGACTTATATATATCAAAATGTTCAGGAGGAGAAGAGAAATTGATTGAGCCATGTCCGTCCGTCCGTCCGTCTGTGAACACGATAACTTGAGTAAATCTTGAGATATCTCAATGAAACTTTGTATGCAGGTTCCTTTTTACATATCTCTGAAAGGTATTGAAAATAGGCAAAATCGGTTAAAAGCCACGCCCACTTTCTATATATATAATATTTTCGAAAATACAAAAAGAGTGATTATTCAGTACATAATACACCTATAAGGATAAACTTTTTTGTGTACCTTACCGTTAAAGCAAAAAATAAATTTGTGAAGAAATTTTTAAAAAAGGTCGTGGCACCGCCCACTTTTGATTAAGTCAAATTTGGAAATATTATTAATCATAAATCAAAAACCGCTCAAGATAGCAAAATAGAATTCAGCACACATATTTATATTAATACAGGCAATATTTCGAAAAAAAATTAGCGAAATCGGATTAGGTCCACGCCCAATTTTATACGAAAGATTTTGAAAAGGATCAGGGATATATTTAATATGCTATAACTTTGCTTAAACTAGCTGTATATCATTTCTATTTCACCTCTAAAGTGTTCGTGGGCAAAGAAAGTCGAAAGCACAAAATTTTTGGAAAATGGGCGTGGCCCCGCCCCTTTATGGGGGATTATTCCACAAAACTTTCCATGCCATAACTCCGGTAAAAATTGACTTATTGAAACGATATTTACAGAAAGTGTTCAACATATAAATGTAACTCTTTGCTGTAAAAATAAACAAAATCGGTGAACGGACACGCCCACTTTTTGAACACAGTTTTGAAAAATTTTTTTGTAAAATTAAAATCGCGATATTTCCATAACTGTATAAGTTATATATCTAAGATTTTACACACTTAATAAGCTTTTTAAGAAAAACTAAACTGCAAAAAAATTTTGTGGATTTTGTTGAAGTAGGCGTGGCGCCGCCCACTTTTCAGCAAAAAAGGTCTGTTATTTTCAAAAGCGATTGCTTGAAATTTCAAGAAGGTATTTCAATGAAAGTTAGTGAGATGCTTCCCAATAGTATGTAGTATACTCCTGCCAAAAATTATGCAAATCGAATGACAAACAAGCAAGATTTACGGAAAAGTAGTTAACTCCCTATTGCCTTTTTTATACCTAGTAGTGCTTCGCACACAAGGTATATTAACTTCATTCGCCTAACGGTAGTATGTAACGGCATAAACGAATCGAGATAGATATTGACTTATATATATCAAAATGTTCAGGAGGAAAAGAGAAATTGATTGAGCCATGTCCGTCCGTCCGTCCGTCTGTCCGTCCGTCTGTGAACACGATAACTTGAGTAAATCTTGAGATATCTCAATGAAATTTGGTATGCAGGTTCCTTTTCACTTATCTCGGAGAGCTATTGAAAATAGGCAAAATCGGTTAAAAGCCACGCCCACTTTCTATATATATAATTGACTAAGCGACGGGCGTCACTTAGTACTGAGCAGACGACGTACCAAATCATGCAACCCTGAGCGCTGTAATATATTAAAATTGGAATCGTACTGGAACTGGCTTCCAGTGTGTCGTAGCTGGGCGCTGAGCGCTCTATCTTTTGCCTCTTTTTACTTTGGACGTCGAGCGGACCAGTCGCAGAACAAAATCTACATAAGTATCATAATCATATAAGTAATAATATTTTCTCATTTTCCCCATTGTCTCTACCTCATATCATTATTAATAATATCGTTATCCAATTAGAATAAGTTTAGCCCATAAGGCCAGTGAATTATAGTTGAATAAATATTGTACTTGAAGTTGAAATAGTACATCTCATTATTTCTTGAAAATAATATTCCCTCCCGTTCACGTAAGTTCATTCCCTCTCTATACAAATCCTATCTGGATTTAACATAATATTTTCGAAAATATAAAAAGAGTGATTATTCAGTACATAACACACCTATAAGGATAATATTTGGTGTGCACTTTAGCGTTAAGGCAAAAAATACATTTTTGAAGAAATTTTTAAAATGGGGCGTGGTACCGCCCACTTTTGATTAAGTCAAATTTGGAAATATTATTAATCATAAATCAAAAACCGCTCAAGATAGCAAAGTGAAATTCAGCACACATATTTATATTAATACAGGCAATATTTCAAAAAAAAATTATCGAAATCGGGTTAGGTCCACGCCCAATTTTATACGAAAGATTTTGGAAAGGATCATAGATATATTGAATATGCTATAACTTTGCTTAAACTAGCTGTATATCATTTCTATTTCACCTCTAAAGTGTTCGTGGGCAAAGAAAGTCGAAAGCACAAAATTTTTGGAAAATGGGCGTGGCCCCGCCCCTTTATGGGGGATTATTCCACAAAACTTTCCATGCCATAACTCCGGTAAAAATTGACTTATTGAAACGATATTTACAGAAAGTGTTCAACATATAAAGGTAACTCTTTGCTGTAAAAATAAACAAAATCGGTGAACGGACACGCCCACTTTTTGAACACAGTTTTGAAAAATTTCTTTGTAAAATTAAAATCGCGATATTTCCATAACTGTATAAGTTATATATCTAAGATTTTACACACTTAATAAGCTTTTTAAGAAAAACTAAACTGCAAAAAAATTTTGTGGATTTTGTTGAAGTAGGCGTGGCGCCGCCCACTTTTCAGCAAAAAAGGTCTGTTATTTTCAAAAGCGATTGCTTGAAATTTCAAGAAGGTATTTCAATGAAAGTTAGTGAGATGCTTCCCAATAGTATGTAGTATACTCCTGCCAAAAATTATGCAAATCGAATGACAAACAAGCAAGATTTACGGAAAAGTAGTTAACTCCCTATTGCCTTTTTTATACCTAGTAGTGCTTCGCACACAAGGTATATTAACTTCATTCGCCTAACGGTAGTATGTAACGGCATAAACGAATCGAGATAGATATTGACTTATGTATATCAAAATGTTCAGGAGGAAAAGAGAAATTGATTGAGCCATGTCCGTCCGTCCGTCCGTCTGTCCGTCCGTCTGTGAACACGATAACTTGAGTAAATCTTGAGATATCTCAATGAAATTTGGTATGCAGGTTCCTTTTCACTTATCTCGGAGAGCTATTGAAAATAGGCAAAATCGGTTAAAAGCCACGCCCACTTTCTATATATATAATTGACTAAGCGACGGGCGTCACTTAGTACTGAGCAGACGACGTACCAAATCATGCAACCCTGAGCGCTGTAATATATTAAAATTGGAATCGTACTGGAACTGGCTTCCAGTGTGTCGTAGCTGGGCGCTGAGCGCTCTATCTTTTGCCTCTTTTTACTTTGGACGTCGAGCGGACCAGTCGCAGAACAAAATCTACATAAGTATCATAATCATATAAGTAATAATATTTTCTCATTTTCCCCATTGTCTCTACCTCATATCATTATTAATAATATCGTTATCCAATTAGAATAAGTTTAGCCCATAAGGCCAGTGAATTATAGTTGAATAAATATTGTACTTGAAGTTGAAATAGTACATCTCATTATTTCTTGAAAATAATATTCCCTCCCGTTCACGTAAGTTCATTCCCTCTCTATACAAATCCTATCTGGATTTAACATAATATTTTCGAAAATACAAAAAGAGTGATTATTCAGTACATAACACACCTATAAGGATAATATTTGGTGTGCACTTTAGCGTTAAGGCAAAAAATACATTTTTGAAGAAATTTTTAAAATGGGGCGTGGTACCGCCCACTTTTGATTAAGTCAAATTTGGAAATATTATTAATCATAAATCAAAAACCGCTCAAGATAGCAAAGTGAAATTCAGCACACATATTTATATTAATACAGGCAATATTTCAAAAAAAAATTATCGAAATCGGGTTAGGTCCACGCCCAATTTTATACGAAAGATTTTGGAAAGGATCATAGATATATTGAATATGCTATAACTTTGCTTAAACTAGCTGTATATCATTTCTGTTTCACCTCTAAAGTGATCGTGGGCAAAGAAAGTCGAAAACACAAAATTTTTGGAAAATGGGCGTGGCCCCGCCCCTTTATGGGGGATTATTCCATAAAACTTTCCATGCCATAACTCCGGTAAAAATTGACTTATTGAAACGATATTTACAGAAAGTGTTCAACATATAAATCTAACTCTTTGCTGTAAAAATAAACAAAATCGGTGAACGGACACGCCCACTTTTTGAACACAGTTTTGAAAAATTTCTTTGTAAAATTAAAATCGCGATATTTCCATAACTGTATAAGTTATATAAATAAGATTTTACACACTTAATAAGCTTTTTAAGAAAAACTAAACTGCAAACAAATTTTGTGGATTTTGTTGAGGTAGGCGTGGCGCCGCCCACTTTTCAGCAAAAAAGGTCTGTTATTTTCAAAAGCGATTGCTTGAAATTTCAAGAAGGTATTTCAATGAAAGTTAGTGAGATGCTTCCCAATAGTATGTAGTATACTCCTGCCAAAAATTATGCAAATCGAATGACAAACAAGCAAGATTTACTGGAAAGTAGTTAACTCCCTATTGCCTTTTTTTTTATTAATTTTTTTTATTCTCATACCTTTTTTTTATTTCATACCTATATTTTGTTATTTAGTGATAATTTAATTTACCACTTACAACAGAAGTGTTTTTAATCGAAAACAATCAGTTGTTTTATACCACCTTTTCAGGTATTAAAATAGACCTGAGTTAATTGGGATAACGCAACAGATCACTACTAGGTATTTAATGTTCGGTTACACCCGAACTCAGACTTCCTTACTAGTTTTTATTTTCATACCTTTTTTTTATTTCATACCTATATTTTGTTATTTAGTGATAATTTAATTTACCACTTACAACAGAAGTGTTTTTAATCGAAAACAATCAGTTGTTTTATACCACCTTTCCAGGTATTAAAATAGACCTGAGTTAATTGGGATAACGCAACAGATCACTACTAGGTATTTAATGTTCGGTTACACCCGAACTTAGACTTCCTTACTAGTTTTTAAATAAATTTAAATAAATATTTACATATGTGGGTATCAGTATATCTGTACTATAATAAATCTCTAGAAAAGTCGTGTCTGTCAATGAAAATTTGTTTGAAAAGATGACTGGGGATGACCTGGGAAATGCTATAGAGTTCATCTGATCCATTTTTAAAATTATTGCCTGTCTGTTTGCCTGTTTATCTGTTTGTCTGTTTGTCTGTTTGAACTTAAGGATCTCGGAAACTAAGAAATGGATTTTGATGGGACTTTCACAAATATACTGCTTGAAGCTTAGAAAGGGATCTGCTCTTTGTTTTATCAAAATCGGACCTCAAACAAAAAAGATATACTAATTTTTAGAGAGGAACCTATGAAATTTTTTTCTTAAATAAATATTTACATATATGGGTCTCAGCATATCTATACCTACTATAAAATTTCCATTGAAAATTTCTTTGAAAAGATGACTGGGAATGCTATAGAGTTCATCTGATCCATTTTTAAAATTATTGTCTGTCTGTTTGAACTTAAGGATCTCGGAAACTAAGAAATTAATTTTGGTGAGACTCAAATATACTGCATGAAGCTTAGAAAGGGATCTGCACTTTGTTTTATCAAAATCGGACCACAAACAAAAAAGATATACTAATTTTTAGGGAGGAACCTCTGACATTTTTTTCTTAAATAAATTTAAATAACTATTTACATATGTGGGTATCAACATATCCATACTATCATAAATCTCTAGAAAAGACGTGTCTGTACATTGAAAATTTCTTTGAAAAGATGACTGGGGAATGCTATAGAGTTCAACTGATCCATTTTTAAAATTATTGTCTGTCTGTTTGAACTTAAGGATCTCGGAAACTAAGAAATGGATTTTGATGAGACTTTCACAAATATACTGCTTGAAGCTTAGAAAGGCATCTGTACTTTGTTTTATCAAAATCAGAAGACAAACAAAAAAGAAATACTAAGTTTTATGGAGGAACCTATGAAATTTTTTTCTTAAATAAATTTAAATAAATATTTACATATGTGGGTATCAGCATATCTATACTATAATAAATCTCTAGAAGAGTCGTGTCTGTACATTGAAAATTTCTTTGAAAATATGACTGGGGATGACCTGGGGTATCCTATAGAGTTCATCTGATCCATTTTTAAAATTATTGTCTGTCTGTTTGTCTGTTTGAAATTAAGGATCTCGGAAACTAAGAAATGGAATTTGGATAGACTTTCACAAGTATACTGCCTGAAGCTTAGAAAGGGATCTGCACTTTGTTTTTTCAAAATCCGACCACAAACAAAAAAGATATACTAATTTTTAGGGAGGAACCTATGACATTTTTTTCTTAAATAAATTTAAATAAATATTTACATATGTGGGTATCAGCATATCTATACTATAATAACTCTCTAGAAAAGTCGTATCTGTACATTGAACATTTCTTTGAAAAGATAACTGGGGATGACCTGGGGAATGCTATAGAGTTCATCTGATCCATTTTTAAAATTATTGTCTGTCTGTTTGTCTGTTTGAACTTAAGGATCTCGGAAACTAAGAAATGGATTTTGATCAGACTTTTACAAATATACTGCTTGAAGCTTAGAAAGGCATCTGTACTTTGTTTTATCACAATCGGACCACAAACAAAAAAGATATACTAATTTTTAGGGAGGAACCTATGACATTTTTTTCTTAAATAGATTTAAATAAATATTTACATATGTGGGTATCAGCATATCTATACTATAATAACTCTCTAGAAAAGTCGTATCTGTACATTGAACATTTCTTTGAAAAGATAACTGGGGATGACCTGGGGAATGCTATAGAGTTCAACTGATCCATTTTTAAAATTATTGTCTGTCTGTTTGTCTGTTTGAACTTAAGGATCTCGGAAACTAAGAAATGGATTTTGATGAGACTTTCACAAATATACTGCTTGAAGCTTAGAAAGGCATCTGTACTTTGTTTTATCACAATCGGACCACAAACAAAAAAGCTATACTAATTTTTAGGGAGGAACCTATGACATTTTTTTCTTAAATAGATTTAAATAAATATTTACATATGTGGGTATCAGCATATCTATACTATAATAACTCTCTAGAAAAGTCGTATCTGTACATTGAACATTTCTTTGAAAAGATAACTGGGGATGACCTGGGGAATGCTATAGAGTTCAACTGATCCATTTTTAAAATTATTGTCTGTCTGTTTGTCTGTTTGAACTTAAGGATCTCGGAAACTAAGAAATGGATTTTGATGAGACTTTCACAAATATACTGCTTGAAGCTTAGAAAGGCATCTGTACTTTGTTTTATCACAATCGGACCACAAACAAAAAAGATATACTAATTTTTAGGGAGGAACCTATGAAATTTTTTTCTTAAATAGATTTAAATAAATATTTACATATGTGGGTATCAGCATATCTATACTATAATAAATCTCTAGAAGAGTCGTGTCTGTACATTGAAAATTTCTTTGAAAATATGACTGGGGATGACCTGGGGTATCCTATAGAGTTCATCTGATCCATTTTTAAAATTATTGTCTGTCTGTTTGTCTGCTTGAACTTAAGGATCTCGGAAACTAAGAAATGGAATTTGGATAGACTTTCACAAGTATACTGCCTGAAGCTTAGAAAGGGATCTGCACTTTGTTTTTTCAAAATCCGACCACAAACAAAAAAGATATACTAATTTTTAGGGAGGAACCTATGATATTTTTTTTTCTTAAATAAATTTAAAAAAAATATGTGGGTATCAGCATATCTATACTATAATAAATCTCTAGAAAAGTCGTATCTGTACATTGAACATTTCTTTGAAAAGATAACTGGGGATGACCTGGGGAATGCTATAGAGTTCATCTGATCCATTTTTAAAATTATTGTCTGTCTGTTTGTTTGTTTGAACTTAAGGATCTCGGAAACTAAGAAATGGATTTTGATGAGACTTTTACAAATATACTGCTTGAAGCTTAGAAAGGCATCTGTACTTTGTGTTATCACAATCGGGCCACAAACAAAAAAGATATACTAATTTTTAGGGAGGAACCTATGACATTTTTTTATACCTGGTAGTGCTTCGCACACAAGGTATATTAACTTCATTCGCCTAACGGTAGTATGTAACGGCATAAACGAATCGAGATAGATATTGACTTATGTATATCAAAATGTTCAGGAGGAAAAGAGAAATTGATTGAGCCATGTCCGTCCGTCCGTCCGTCCGTCCGTCTGTAAACACGATAACTTGAGTAAATCTTGAGATATATCAATGAAACTTGGTATGCAGGTTCCTTTTTACTTATCTCTGAACGCTATTGAAAATAGGCAAAATCGGTTAAAAGCCACGCCCACTTTCTATATATATAATATTTTCGAAAATACAAAAAGAGTGATTATTCAGTACATAATACACCTATAAGGATAAAATTTGGTGTGTACCTTAGCGTTAAGGCAAAAAATAAATTTCTGAAGAAATTTTTAAAAAAGGGCGTGGCACCGCCCACTTTTGATTAAGTCAAATTTGGAAATATTATTAATCATAAATCAAACACCGCTCAAGATAGCAAAATAAAATTCAGCACACATATTTCTATTAATACAGGCAATATTTCGAAAAAAAATTAGCGAAATCGGATTAGGTCCACGCCCAATTTTATACGAAAGATTTCGAAAAGGATCATGGATATATTGAATATGCTATAACTTTGCTTAAACTAGCTGTATATCATTTCTATTTCACCTCTAAAGTGTTCGTGGGCAAAGAAAGTCGAAAGCACAAAATTTTTGGAAAATGGGCGTGGCCCCGCCCCTTTATGGGGGATTATTCCACAAAACTTTCCATGCCATAACTCCGGTAAAAATTGACTTATTGAAACGATATTTAGAGAAAGTGTTCAACATATAAAGCTAACTCTTTGCTGAAAAAATAAACAAAATCGGAGAACGGACACGCCCACTTTTTGAACATAGTTCTAAAAAATTTCTTCGTAAAATTAAAATCGCGATATTTCCATAATTGTATAAGTTATATAAATAAGATTTTACACACATAATAGCCTTTTTAAACAAAACTATACTGTACAAAAATTTTGTGGATTTTGGTGAAGTAGGCGTGGCGCCGCCCACTTTTTAGCATAAAAGCTCTGCTATTTTCAAAAGCGATTGCTTGGAATTTCAAGAATGTATTTCAATGAAATTTAGTGAGACACTTCCCAATAGTATGTAGTATACTCCTGGCAAAAATTACGCAAATCGAATAACAAACAAGGAAGATTTACGGGCAAGTAGTTAACACCCTACTGCCTTTTTATACCTAGTAGTGCTTCGCACACAAGGTATATTAACTTCATTCGCCTAACGGTAGTATGTAACGGCATAAACGAATCGAGATAGATATTGACTTATATATATCAAAATGTTCAGGAGGAAAAGAGAAATTGATTGAGCCATGTCCGTCCGTCCGTCCGTCCGTCCGTCCGTCCGTCTGTAAACACGATAACTTGAGTAAATCTTGAGATATCTCAATGAAACTTGGTATGCAGGTTCCTTTTTACTTATCTCTGAACGCTATTGAAAATAGGCCAAATCGGTTAAAAGCCACGCCCACTTTCTATATATATAATATTTTCGAAAATACAAAAAGAGTGATTATTCAGTACATAATACACCTATAAGGATAAAATTTGGTGTGTACCTTAGCGTTAAGGCAG